>OY992879.1:59628417-59880460 GCA_963921405.1 Cepaea hortensis
GAGGAGTGAGGAGGGAGGAGGAGGAGGAAGAGGGAGGAGGAGGATGGTGGAGGAGGAAGAGGAGGGAGAGGGAGGAGGGGAAGAGGAAGAGGGTAGGAGGAGGAAGAGGGAGGAGGAAGAGGGAGAAGGGAGGAGGAGGGAGGAGGTAGTAGGATGATTGATTGCCATCCCAACAGGTTAATATGTTATCGCGGACCTCAGAGAGAAGTGTCTATGTAGAAGACCATTTCCTGGACGTACGTATTTTGGGAGGGGGAGGAGGGAGGAGGGAGGAGGAGGAAGAAGAAAAAAAAACTACGACAGTTGGCATCTCTGGAATGAAAAAAAGGCGTGTAGAAAATTTCATCTCAATCGGATGGGCCGTTCGCGAGCGCATAAAGGACATACGGACAGAGATACATAAATACATACAGAGATACATACGCACATCCTAATTTATATATAAGATGTTGCAACTATCAGGGAGTTCTTGTTTGTCAAAGGCTTCTTGATAGACTTTTAGAAGAAGGTTACCTATGATAGGAAAGAATTGTTGATAGAATTCTACTGTTAATCCGTCTGGTCCTGGTGTCTTGTCTTTGTTCATTTTACTAAGTGCATGTGTTATGTTTTCTAATGTCAATTGTGTGTCCAATATCTCTTTGTCTGTGTCTGATATCTTTTTTGTATATTGTAAGAAGCTATCTTGTATATGTGTGTTTACTGTCTCTGCTGTAAATAAGTGTGTATAGTATTGCTGGAATGCTTCTGTTATACATGTGGTTTCTGTTTGTGTGATTCCTTGCATGTCTATTATTGTGTTTATCTGTTTGCTATGCTGTATGTTTTGTTCTATTGCCATGTATTGTTTGCTGGGTGTCTCTTTTGTAATGGTGTTGAGTTTTGTTCTAATTAGTGCACCCAAGTATCTGTGCTGTTGGTGTTGTTCCAGTTGCGTTTCTAATGCATGCAAGTATGGTGAGTTTCTGTCGGTTTGCTTTGTTAAATGTATTGCTGTTTGTATTATCTGTTCTTGTTGTAGTCTACGCTTGTGTATGACGGATGCTAGTTGTTGTGTCCTGCTCCGTATTGTGTTTTTCAGTAAGTCCCAGTATTGTCTAATGTTGTCAGTTGGTATACTATCAGTGTATGTATATATCAGGTCTGTCATATCTATATATATAAAAATCTTTGTATGTATGTATATGTATGTATGTATGTATGTCCGTCCTTTATGCGTTCGCGAACGGTCCAACCGATTGAGATGCAATTTTCTACACGTTTTCCTTTCATTCCTGTGCAACCAACTGTGATAGTTTTATCTATCAGCTATCAGCTATTACCTTCCTAAAATGTAATTTTGTAATTACATGACTGAACATAAGAAAATATAAAAATATATGACAAAAAGGGATATAACTTTTAGTACCATTGTTATATCTTAAGTTACGTCCCCTGGCTATAGATTAAATGAGTTGATTGACGATGATTTAAATGAGATGCTCCACATAGATAGATAGATACATAGATAGATCCCCGCCAGAGCCTGGGCGAAGCCGGGCCGGGCAGCTAATATTTATCAAGGGGACTTAACATAAGAAAAGTTATTTCAAGGGTCATAACTTTTAATAACATCACTATTATTTTATGTATAGATTGTTGCATTGTTTTCACAGATTTATAAACTCTTTTCTATAGTTATTTACAGGCATATGAGTTATAATATACAGTGATATAATCTTTAAGGCATTTTCTTAATAATTATCATAAAAGTAATGCATCTATTTAAATAGTGAAAATTTTCTAACACATCTTTTTATGTTTTTAAAACCAGTGTTCATTAAAAATAATGGATGTATTTTAGATACGTCAGAATTTTACTTTTTTTCGGAGTGGAACTTTTGAAGTAATCGAAGCATTTTTTTTTTTTCGTTCGCTTGGCAGAGAGAAGGTCATTACACAATTAAATGGGTATATTCTCGATTTTGTTTTTGTTTAAAAAAAAAAGTTGGCCGCGTGTGTGTCAACACCACATTTTTCATTCAATGTTGTGGGTGTGCATACCTTATGCATACCTTACACGCATCACGCCTGTTAAAATGCAGGTTTTTTTTTTTTTTTTTTTTTTTTTTTTTTTGTCTAAAAAAAGAAGAAGCCTATCCTTTGAAGTACCCAGCATTTACGTTTAGTAGTTTCAGGTTGCCCTTTTTCTTTTGGCCATGTACCATATTTCAATATCCTCTACTATATATGTGGACAATATTTGTTTGTGTGTGTGTGCCCTTTATCAGATTCAGATGAAATGCAATAGTTAATTAAAAATCTAATTTTCTATTTTAGTGAAAGAGAGCACATGGTGTCTGGAAGCACATTCTTAAGTTAATTTTGTGTGTGTTGTTCATACTTTATGCATACCTTACACGCAGCACGCCTGTTAAAATACTGTTAAAATGCGGGGTTTTTTCCCCCCCAAAGATTTATAAACTCTTTGTCTATAGTTATTTACAGGCATATGAGTTATAATAAATAATGATACAGTCTTTAAGGCATTTTCATAGTTATCATAAAAGTAATGCATCTATTTAAATAGTGAAAATTTTCTAACACATCTTTTTATGTTTTTAAAACCAGTGTTCATTACAAATAATGGATTTATCTTAGACCGCCAGGAGTGGGCGAAGCCGGGCCGGGTCAGACAGACAGACAAGCAGACAGACAGACAGATAGATAGATTTCCGCCAGTGGCTGAGCGAAGCCGGGCCGGGTCAGACAGACAGTCAAGCAGACAGATAGATACATACATACATACATACATACATACATAGATCCCCGCCAGAGCCTGGGCGAAGCCGGGCCGGGCAGCTAGTATTGTATATATTCTGCTTTTTGGAGTAATGTGTTGTTAAATTTATTTTCAGTGTGGTGATCGTTTGAAAGGCTGTGTGGGTGTGTTATTTATAGTGATGTGTGCTAGTATTGCTTTGTGGTCTGTATACTGGAGAGTTTCTTGTAGGTGTTTAGTTTGTTTTATGTGGTGTGTTGATGGTACATATATTCTATCTAACCTAGGTGATCTGTTATGTGCATGGTTTCTGTGCGTTGTATCGTGACTGTTGGGGTGTTTGTGCCTGAACGCGTCTACTAGGTTATGTGTGTCAATTATGTATTGCAATGTATCAAGTTGATTCATGTCGTCTTGGCCGGCTCTTCTTAACTGCGTTTTCACTTCCCCGCCTAATATGTCAGCCGAAGCTAAACAACAATTAAAATCACCTGCTAAAACAACATGCCTCCCTCTGAATGTCTGTGCTAATAGGTTTTCTAAGTGTTCAAAGAATTGTGGTTGGTAGCTGTAATTTTCTGGGGCATGTATGTTGACTAAAGCGTATGTGTGTGTTCTTGTTGTTTCTAACGTGTATGATGGTAATGTCTCTTTGGTCGTCCTTGTGTGTGCCAGTAATTTCCCATTTATCTAAAGTCTGCAGTATAGCGGTTCCAGAACCCGTACGATGTGTCGACAGACTGAAGCATGAGTGTCTGAGCCCTAATTGTGTAGTGATTTGCTTTGCGTGTGTGTATTCGCCATATATTTGTTTCTTGTAGGAGAATGAAATCGGGTTTGTATTTGTGTACGAGTGTGACGATGTGTTTTTGTTTTGTGCGTAAACCTGAAATGTTCAGACTAATAATAACAATATCATTAGTCATCATAAATTAATCAAAACAAGCAAATTATATTGTTGACTAACAGTAATAAGAAATCAGATACGAACGGGGTTTTCTAGTTGAGATAGTTATTGTTTCTTGTTGTCTTGGTGCAGGCGTGATCTGATTGTAGATGTTGAAACAGTAGGCCATCTTCTTCGGTTTCAGTGTCAGTGTCAGTAGTGTTCTTAGATGTCAATTCTGATTTAGTTATATCATCAAAGGTGTCGTTGCTGATGGTTTCGTCAGTATTTTCGGTTTGTCTTTCCTTCTTTTTTGGCGTTGATTTGGTTGGTGAGTTTTCTTCTTCTTCTTCCTTAGTGCTGCTTGTTGAGTTTGGACTTAAACCTCGTAGTTGTCTTTTTCTGGTTTTGGAGTGGTAAACAGTTGTAAAGGGTTCTTCTGTTTGCGTTTCCAGAATATCGTTTTCTTGATTGTCTGTTGGCGTATCTGTTTGTTGATGTTCTTGTTGTGTAGGCTGTTGTTCAAATTGTTTTCCGCGTTATTCGTTTTGTTGATGTTGTACTGGTCCTTGCCTTCTCAGAGGTGGAAAATTTATTACATCTTCTTGTGCCACAACAGGCTTGTTTGTATGTTTGGCTGGACATTTGTTGGACCAGTGGTCGTCCATACCACACACATGACAAGCAGTTCTCCTGCTGGGCAATGTTATCAGAATTGTGCGAGTGTTTTTGGTAACCCCTGTTATGATTAGATTTATGTAATGGGGGATGTCCTGGACGGGGTTACATAAGGCTCCCCATTTACCTCCAGAGTTTTTTAGTGGAAATACCTCCACATTCGGGTCCCCAGTGGCATGTACGGCGATTGCCTTCACACCCTCTATCTTCATTGCCGCTGGGATCCAATGCAAAGTTTTTGCCTTTCTTTGTCTACATGCTCCAGAAAAATATTGATGTCGGAATTCGGTACTTGTAATTGTACCCGATGTAGCTTATCGTACAGTTTGACATGCACATCTTCTGTTAAAGTCACGAACCACCGTGTCGGTGACTCATACCTGTGTAGACTGGCTATTGTGCCTAGCGGCACGCCAGCCAGTCCAGCGAGTGCGCTCGCTATAAACGCTGGCGCCGACTTGGCTGCGGCTCCAGGGCCGGACAGTGACACAACAATTGTACCTGTGCGGTGGAACAGGTTTCCGTTGAGCACATCTGACGCCAGTGTTAGAGATGAACTTGTCATTTTGTATCAATATCCTTGTCACAAAATAAAACCTTGGGTTTAACCAGTTGATTATTATAGAGGCTTGCTGATTAAACGGACTATCTGCCAGCGACAACTATTTTAACTAACAGTAAAAACAACTCGGATGTCAAAATCCCAGGACAATATTTGTAGCTGTACTTGTACATCTGGTCAGCAAAAATAGGAACACTCGGAAGTGGGTGAGCTGAATCATACATCGCTTTGACAGTTTATCAACAGGTTGGATTGAGAGCGGAAGTACTCAGCTCGGAAGAAAACAGTCCGTCTGTCAATTTATAGTTTCCGGAAATCAAGGAGATTGGCAGCTTGTTGGGGAAAACTGTTGTTGGGATCATACAGTAACTCGTTAGTTTGTTGGGGAGGTCAAAACAAGTGATGACAACTTTGACAGTGACTAAGCCAGGGAAAAGGGATTCTTGACAATGGATGATATGCCCAAATAACACCTGCAGGACGTCAACCATGTCACGTGACCAATTTTAGGTTTTGCCATAAACCATGATTGGAGATGGGGAGTTGACCAAAACCGTGGATTATGATGGACGTGTTTGTGGGAGAGCTCTACAGTGTTAGATTAATTTAATATTAACTAGCATGTGTCGTTATGGCAAAGTGTAGTAGCCATCCCGGGAATGAGGCGGTTTTGCATAAGGTAGTCAATATAGTCTATTAGTTCTAATTATTATAGACTGTAGCCTTGTTAAAACTATAGTGTGATGATTAGCACTGTTAGTGGAAAACTAGTTAGAGTAGAATAGTGATATTGGCTCTGCTAGGGTGAATAGAATACTGAGGTTGCACTCTGTTTATTGGTCTTTCCTTATCATAGCCTGATTCGGACGTAGGTGAGAAGCTATAAGGCTCTCTGACAGAGTAGTTAGCTGTAAAATAACAGAGAAGGGTAGAAACTTACACCCAGCCGGTAGGATCAGTGACTAGTGCTCTCACATGATGTGTTGGTGTTCCCACAGGTTCCCCACTAGTTACTAGGAAACTCAACACTGGTTTTGAAGAAGTGCACTCCAATTGGACGACCACCAGTTGGACTCTAAAATGATTCTTACGGAAAAGGAATAACGTCCGAGAAGAAAGATGGTATATGTTTACGCTGGACTCATACTCAGAAGGGTTCACCATGGCATGGCCCAGAAGAGCCAGCCAATATAACGACTCCTGCGTGGTATGGTTCACATAGGATGGGTGATGATTGTTGATATATCACACATCGGACAAACATTGTTTACGGAACGAGAACATTAACGGATAAGTCACATCGTGTGCTAGATTCCCGTGTAATATTACATATGACATATACTTGAACCTATATGAACACTAGTTAGGATCAAGTGTAGAAACATTAACAGTAAAACCTAAATACACTACAAAGGATTTGTGCATTCTTTAGGACCGATAGGAACTTACAAAGTTAGTTGACAATCAGTCCGTAATCAATCTGTACTTACAAACAGTATCTATTTCGGATGATCATGAAGATGGATTACCAGGTGGTTACAGATGACAGTCAGTATCCGGTAAGAGGGTTTTGACACCGGGTGAGGTGCACTGGTTATGATTTAATGTGCTGTGGTGTGCCCTTGCAATGAAGAAACTATGCTATTATCTGAAAGTCCGATCATACACACAGTATAGAACACATCACGCATTTTCTTCGCATACACGTCTGTCACAGCCTCACATAGGGGTGGTACCAACATAAAAGTAAGAGAGACTAGCGAAGGGATAGAACTCCAGCTAAAGGGAAAGAACCGAGTCACTCGAAGGCTCGAATAATCCAGAGCCTTCTCGAAGAACCGGTCAGTGTGTCCACAGCCCCGTGGACACCGATGGGGCCCGCCGATTGCGGGGTCCACGAGAAACTCAGAGAGAGTTACCACCCGTGTCGGATTGCGACACGTGTGGAAAGGCAGACACGGACTGGACATCGAGGAAGCAACAGGGCTTACCTTAAGGGGGACTTGATAGTTTAGACCCAAGTGTAATTAGGGGTCTTATGCATATGTTAGATAGCTGATAGAGTTGTTGTGTTAATTATGTTTATTGTAAACTCCTGTGATATGCAACTTACAGATTGCTGGCTTGCGAAAACTCTCTTCGCCAGCTTACTGTAACATAATAATAATAAATGATGTTAGATTGCATATGAACGGAGTTTGTTGCCTGTATGAGCCCGAGTTTCATTCCCCTAAAGATCTAGGACGGTGACAGGCTATTTGGGGGCAAGCCGGTTTTGGCAATCAGAAGCTTTACTTCCAGACAGCTCTTGGTTTTGCCAAGTAAAAAAAAATATATATATATCATACATGACAAAGTCAAAAACTTTGCAGCTATCATCATATTATCTGTGAATAAGCTATTATAGTCCCTCTACAAAAATATTTGATGTTTGAAATTATGCTGATGCTCATAAAATTTGACATTGACATGACTGTGATAATTACATTGACCGTTACTAATTGTTTTTGATTCCAACATCAGATTGTTCCGCGAAATATCGTGTGTATGTAACCTGTACTCCAGCAGTGGCGAGATAACAGGAAAGCACTACAAGACTACAGTCGAGAGATCAGGAAAAATAAGATGAGTTTCATTTCATGCTCATTATGTCCCTAAGCGATACTCACCCATGAGTCATTGATGTAACATTTTTTCTTCGTATTGATTTTTATGTATATGCTAATCTCATAACCAAGTAAACCTGCTCGTGTAAATTTGAATGTAAACATTAAGGGGGATAACCAACTTTTGTACACCCAAACTAATTTCAAAGGGATTTAATTTCAAGAAAGTGAACAATAACTAAAATACAAGATGTCAACATTAGAACAGTGCATCGAATTAGGTATAAGGTTAGGATATATTGAGGGAAAACTTTCAGAATGGGCACAAAAGACACATTCAGAAAATATTGCACGAGAAGACAGAGCAATAGAGAGGGAAGAGAAAAAGATGCAAGCAGAAAGAGAAGAGAAGAAGATGCAAGCAGAAAGAGAAGAGAAAAAGATGCAAGCAGAAAGAGAAGAGAAGAAAATGCAAGCAGAAAGAGAAGAGAAAAAGATGCAAATGGAAGCTGAAGAAAAGAAAATGCAACTGCAGGCTCAAGAGAAGAAGATGCAAATGGAGCTCGAGGCTGCGACCAAGCAAGCCCAATTAAGTGCAGAAACACAGATAAAACTGAAACAAATGGAAATTGATTCCAACTTAGAAATGTCAGTAAACAAAATTAGAAGTAAAGAAGATGAACAAAAATACAACAAATATAAAGGCCTGGTCAAGCCGTTTTGTTCAGGAGATTCAATCAGCGCATACTTAGAGAACTTCGAGTGCTTGATGACTTATCATAACGTCGCAAAAGTCGACTGGTCATTTATCCTGATGAGAAATTTAGCTTTAGAGCCCTTAAAAGTGATAGAAACAGTTCCACGAGACATGAGGAAAGATTACGACTATTTGAAACAAAGAATACTACAACATTTTTCACTAGATACAGCAGGCTATCAACTACAGTTCTCCAAATTAGCCCCATTGCCTAACCAAACTTTCATAGACTACGTGTCTACAGTCCAAGATATTTGTACAAAATGGATAACCTCAGCAAAAACAAATAACCATGATAAACTGAAGGAGCTAATTATAATTGACAAAATTATTAGCACAATACCAACACCTTTTTCTAAATTTTTGAGACAAATGGATTGTAAAACTATTCAAGAAATAGAAAATAAGGGGAGCGCATATTTTACAGCGAACCGCGATATTTTTCAGTTGAATATGAGCCAAAATGAAACAGCAGTGGTTACAAACACCAAATATTCAAAACCAAATGAAAATAGGTTCAAACAACGCTCTAAGTTCACAAAGCCAGTAATGTGCCAGTATTGTCATCTGAGACACGAAGAGTACGCGATGTGTGACAAATCACCAAATTATCCACATCATCTGCAAATGATGGTGGAAAAACAAAAGAACAAAAGGAACACATATCAGAGAGCGGTCAAATGTTATTTTTGTTCGAGCTTTGGGCACTATTCAGCACGCTGTGACGGACGAAAGATGATGAAGCAGGCTAATGCCGCATTAATAGACACATCCTCAGATGAAGAAATTGAACAACAGAACGAATGCGACATCCAGAATGAAAGTGCGAGTGAGTTAGGTAATGCAGTAGAAATCATTAACACCATCACTGATAACGCATGTAACACCTGTAGGAAATTTCAGCTTGATACAACTTTGCTATGCGGCCACACAATCCCAGTTTCTAACGAAATGGCCAACGCAGCCTTAACATCAACAGGCAAGTTAAAGTTTGCAACAGGTTTTGTTAATAACAAACAATGTACATTAATACGCGATTCCGGCGCGACTCTTTGTGGAATTAAGAAAACATTAGTTAATGACAAAGACTACACACACAAATACGTAACTTGTCGCACATTCGCAGGCACTATCGAAAGATACCCCCTAGCACTTGCCGAAATTCGGACACCTTTTATATCAGGACAAGTGCTATGCGCAGTACTAGAAAATCCTGCCGCTGAAATCATCCTTTGGAATCTTCCCAACATAAGATCTTGCTCTGAACAAGAAATCAGAGAATGGGAACAGAAAAACTGTATCCAAAGACTGAACAGTGGTTCCAAAATGAAAAACCACGCGTGCTTGTCTCAAACTGCCAAAAGCACAAGGGAGACAACCGATGACGGAATTCGAAACGAATTCACAGAGGTGCAGAATACTGGGGCGGTTGAATCTTTCAATGATACCATCAAATTAACACATCGAACTGAGGACACCATCGATTCACAAAATATTGAGCCTGTAAATGTGCAACAACACACACAATACGCTAATATAGTAACAAGACAAATGACACACAAAACCCACAACGACCAACTTCAGGAGTCGCTACAAATCATTTCACCCAATATTACCACCACCGAGCTTATAGAAGAACAAAAATCAGATCCAACTCTTTCGCCATACATTCGGCTAGTAGGATTAAAGCCAAAATTGACTAAAAACGCTTCTTGGACATTTAGGCTAAATAATAATATTCTAACTAGATTATATACCAGAGATCAAACCACGATACAGCAAATGGTTCTACCTCAGTCACATCGTGATAAAGTGCTACATATAGCCCATGACTCACCTTTCGGAGGTCATATGGGTTACGAAAAAACCAGGGCCAGAGTCCTGAGCCAATTTTATTGGCCTAAATTTTGCCAAGAAATCAAAACCCATTGTAAATCATGCGATACCTGTCAGAAACTAATCAAAAAAGGGAAAAACCCTACGGCAGAAATTCAATCAACCACAACTGCCTCGAGACCATTTCAAATCGTGGCGGTTGATTTAGTAGGTCATTTGAACCACATCTCAAACAAAGGAAATAGATACATTTTTACACTCGTTGATTTGTGTTCGAGGTGGGCAGAAATGATTCCATTAAAATCTATCTCCTCTAAGGATGTGACGGACGTATTATTACAGATATTCTCCTGTTTTGGCTTTCCGGAGAAGATAATATCGGATAGAGGAACGCAATTCATATCAAATGCCACCCAATCGGTAACTAAGTTACTAGGCATAAAAGAATGTTTTACAAGTCCCTATCGACCGGCCGCAAATGGAGTTTGCGAAAAATTGAATGGGGACCTAAAACATATGTTATCCAAAGTGACAGCTGATAATCCAGCCGATTGGGATATACTTCTCCCAACGGTGCTGTTCGCATACAGAGAAGTCCCACAATCAAGTACGGGGTTCTCTGCATTTGAATTGATATACGGAGCGAACCCAAGAGGACCTCTCACTATTTACAAAGATATAATATCACAACCCGTAAACACCCAATTACCAGTTTCCACCTGTGATTTGGTCACTGACACCAGAGACAAAATCATTAGATCCTGTATACTGGCCAGAACATCATTACAGGAGAAAGGTTTTAGGTACAGGCAGTACGCCAACAAAGGGGCAAAAACGATTGTATTACAACCAAATCAAGACATTTTACTATTACTACCTGACAAGAGAGATTTACTATCAACCTCTTGGCAGGGACCATTTAAAGTTGTAAGAAGGATTTCGGAAGTTGACTACGAAATTTCTTTGAATGGAAAGTTGAAAATATTCCATGTAAATTGTTAAAACCGTACTATTCTAGAAAGGACAGTGACACGAACAAGCAGACGCAGATAACAAATGACAATAACCAGACTGACAAAAAGGACAACGAAAACGAAAAATCAATTACCCGACGGAATGACACCTCGACAAACGAAGATCTAAACGAAGCATCATTAACGACTCATTCTTGTGACAGCGAAGACGACGAAAACATATATACAGTACCGACAATATGGGATAATGACATGGACGACCAATTAAACATCACATTGACAACTATTAGTCTCGACGACGACGACAATGACATTGAAGACAATTTACAAACAGTAGCTTCAGTAATAAATCAGACGGACGTAGACAATACAGAAATTCCAGTACCAATTATGAACGACGACAGTACGATGAAGGACATACAAATCTCTGACACTTTGACACAACAGCAGCGACAAGACATTTTGTCTCTTCTTAACGACTATAGAACTATCTTCTCAAACAAACCTGGACAGACTGACAAAATAACACATTCAATTGTGTTGACAGATCTAACGCCTATCAAATGTAGACCATATTCAATTCCTTTACATTATAGAGCAAATTTAGACAAAGAAATTTTGGACTTAGAAAAAAATAAAATAATACAGAAATCTGTGTCCCAGTACTCTTCGCCAATTGTCCTGGTGAAAAAGAAGGACCAAACTATTCGTTTATGCATAGATTACAGAAAATTAAATACTATAACCACAACAGATGCTGAGCCAATGGACAGCTGTGAAGACCTCATTTTGAATGTCTCAATCATTCTTATTTTCTAAGCTTGATTTAGCTAAAGGTTACTGGCAAGTACCACTATCTCCCTCTTCAGGGCATATAACAGCATTCGCTACACCACTTGGGCTGTACGAATGGAGATATCTTCCATTTGGTCTCAAAAACGCTCCCGCCACATTTGTCAGGTTAACTAGATTGTTATTGCACGGCATCAAGGACGTGCAATCATATATTGATGATATATGTATCCATTCTTCAGACATGACTTCTCACTTACGTACACTCCAACAAGTCTTTAATCAAATCCTTCTCTTTGGACTTACTATCAAACCTTCCAAGGTTGAAATAGGCTATAAAGAAATAGACTTCTTAGGTCATAGGATTTCCGAAGGCAAGCTATTGACAGATGATAGAATCGTATCAAAAATTCTCAACCTAGAAGTTCCAACTACAAAGAAACAGGTTAGAAGCCTGTTAGGTCTCATAAACTATTATGCCAAGTTTATACCAAACTGGGCGGAACTCACATCAGTTTTTTCTAATCTGTTGACAAAAGATCATTCAGAAAAATTTTGTAAGAGCATCCGCTTAGAGGATGTAATGTGCAAATTGAAATCAATTTTTTCTAACCCACCCGTATTAAGATTACCAAACATAGATATACCTTTTATTCTGACCACAGATTCGAGTGCTATCGCAATTGGAGGATGCCTGATGCAGGAATATCAAGGCGTAAGACATCCGATACTCTATGTCAGCCGGAAGCTTAAAAAGGCTGAGATCCATTATTCTACAGTTGAGTTGGAGGCATTAAGTCTACTTTTTTGTATGCGTCGTTTATCTAAGTTCCTCTTAGGTTCGCATTTTGTTGTTTTAACCGATAATTCGCCACTGCTGGTACTTAAGCAAGGTGTGCCCAAGAATCATCGATTAGCAAGATGGTGTCTTCTTCTTCAAGATTTCGACTTTGAAATCCGCCACATCAAAGGTACTGATAATATTATTGCGGACATATTGTCACGGCAAACTAATGCACCAGCAGACTAGCACTAGGCACATTAATCATTCGCCATATAATAAGCTGTGATATTTTAGTCTGTTGCATAGAACAGTGTACCGCTACACCTACCATATAACAGTGTACCTCTACACCTACTATAGAACTTTCATCCAGAAGTATCAACGCCCAAATGAATAATCTACTTATAACACGCACGAACATGAAACTTGAACCGAGTGAATAGTCTACTGATAACACTCACGAACATGAAACTTTGAGAACCCTATAGTGTATTAAGCCATATTACCAATGGCCAAGGCTTGAAAAACAATCCGAGCGATATATAATATCCGTGAAGTGATTTCAACCAGTGAACTGACAGTCATCTTGTAAAGATTAAGAACACTGCATACTCGCTATTGCTAAGAAACGTCGCAAACAGCCGGAATAGAACTACGTCGATTACAACATGCAAAGGACAGCTATATTAACTGTTAACATTGATGGCACGACACACAGACAACAGGAGGACAACACACACATCGTCGTTGTAGTTAGTTAGTTAGTTAATTAATTTACTATTAGTTAATATGTATTACACTTGTATTTAATTATATATATAAAATATGTCAACCTGTAACTTGTATATTTTCTACCATAATATTACAGGTATTGCCACTAATAGGTGAAATATTCTTCCTATACAATTTTTTCTATTTAAGTTATAAACCATTTTTTGATTACACGTACAAAAAGTACTTGTTACCTTAAAGGGAACATATCGCCTAATCCATTTTTCTAAGGGCAGTAAGACTTACCTTAACTTTATTTGTATATTTTAACAAAATACTATTTGGTATGAAAGATGTATGAATGACAGAGTGAATGAATTAAATGAGAGAGCTATATACTGAGCGGACAAATTGTACGCAAAACGTATTTATTTTAATTTGTCTGCGTCTTTCATGTAAAATGTATTACCTGTCTCATTTGTTGATACATGTTTAGTATTGAAAACACCACATCTAAGCGCCACTGTTTGGAATGGCCCGATCATGCATTACACAGATTGGGTAATTCATGACAAAGGATATCCCAACTCGTGACGCTTGGAGTTAAACCACACAGTGAGCACACACTTTATAAAAACTCAAAACTGAACACTAACAATTAAAATACAGTCACTTTATTAGAAACAGCAACATATCAGTCAAAACACTAACAAGCCAACAGGAACACACGTAGTCAGATGTGATAAAACAACAGCATAACTACATATTCAGCAACATACAACATACGGAAGTAAAAATGTATCGAAAGACACACGCAAGACAAGATTTGCAAGTGTACTTAAATAGCCAAGACATTTGTCTTGTTAAAACTCTCTTACTTCTTCTTCTTCTTCTTCAGCGTTCCGAGCCATTGAGGTTCTTTGCTGCAAATACAATCCGTCTCCATTCGTCTCTCTGGTGGACCTTCTCTTGCCAGTCGTTGATTCCAAGTGCTTGTAGGTCTGTACATGTATTATCTCTCCACCGTCTTCTTGGTCTACCTCGGGGTCTACGGCCATTTATTTCCTGAGTGTAAGCGAGTTTTGTTTCCCTATTATCTTCCATTCTTTCTATATGCCCCAGCCATTGTAGTCTATTAGCCTTCATGATACCAGTGATTAGCGGGGACTTAAACAGATCATAAATGTCTTTGTTACTTCTTCTTTTCCACTCTCCACTTTGTGTATCCCTAATGGGTCCAAAGATGCGTCTTAAAATTTTGTTCTCAAAGGTTTGTAACAAGGCTTCGTCTCCTTTCGTTGTACTCCAGGTTTCAGAGCCATACAGCACAACTGGTCTGATCAGTGTTTTGTATATTGTGATTTTGGTGTTACGAGATAGCGCCTTTGATTTTAGTAGATGTTGTAGTGCATAGTATGTCTTATTTCCAGAGTTGATTCTAGTTTGTATTTCTTCCCTTCCTCTCTTACACAGAGTTTTATATCTTGGTATCATATGGATACGTGAGAAGGGCGCGGTTGTAAGAACAACTGGAAACGTCAAGGAACTTCGGTCAGATAAACATGTTTAAGAACATAGAAGAGAGAGACCTCTTCAGCAATCATCTTGAAGTGGTGTATGGGAGAATACATGAGTTGTTGATGCAGATGTGTAGGTTGCCAAGTTACTATCCACCAAACTACAAACACCGACTTTATGTGATCCTGTGACAGAATTAGTACAGAACTAATTACCATATAATAACCCATCAAAACAGGGGGGAGGGGGACTCCTGTCTCAGCCTCACATAGGGGCGGTCCCAACATAAAAGTAAGAGAGACTAGCGAAGGGATAGAACTCCAGCTAAAGGGAAAGAACCGAGTCACTCAAAGGCTCGAATAATCCAGAGCCTTCTCGAAGGACCGGTCAGTGTGTCCACAGCCCCGTGGACACCGATGGGGCCCGCCGATTACGGGGTCCACGAGAAACTCAGAGGAAGTTACCACCCGTGTCGGATTGCGACACGTGTGGAAAGGCAGACACGAACTGGACATCGAGGAAGCAACAGGGCTTACCTTAAGGGGGACTTGATAGTTTAGACCCAAGTGTATTTAGGGGTCTTATGCATATGTTAGATAGCTGATAGAGTTGTTGTGATAATTATGTTTATTGTAAACTCCTGTGATATGCAACTTACAGATTGCTGGCTTGCGAAAACTCTCTTCGCCAGCTTACTGTAACATAATAATAATAAATGATGTTAGATTGCATATGAACGGAGTTTGTTGCCTGTATGAGCCCGAGTTTCATTCCCCTAGAGATCTAGGACGGTGACAACGTCTCATATACGTTACACTTTTCTTTTAATAAATTAATCTTTATTAATTTTTAGAAGCAAGAGTTGTTGAGTATGTTGCGTTGGGGAAGTATGAGAGGGGGCATAGTACGACAGTGAGAGAGTGATAGGAAAAGGTGTCCACGGGCTGATTGAGTGTGTTGGACGGAAGCTGGTGGATTCTCCAGGATATTGATAGGGAAAACAATATTATAATGTGGGTGTTGACTCTCTTCACTCCAGGGACGACACTTTAAAGGAGGACACGACAATCCTTTAGAATAACACACTTGAATAACAAAATTTTCTTTTCAATACGAAAACTCCGTATATAATGAATTTCACACAGTATATGTTTTCGGCACAAAGAAAACCACAATGTTTATTATGAAAATGATTGTTCCATTTGTATAACACACGTGTTGTTGAAAGAAACAGCTCTCCTGATGGATTTAGACCTGCATCGTTTGTTGTTTTTGTTCATGCAATAAAGCGGTTTGTTTGTATGCAATCGTTTCTGACTTTGATTTTGTGTGAAGTCAATTGTTTGTGTTTGTTTATTTGCATACCGTTTGTTGCTTGATGATGTTATTTCTGTATCTGCATAACTTTCTGCAGATTTATGTGTTCGTTCTGTTTTTGTTTTATGTGTCATTGATCGATGATAAATTTGCAATGAACACATATGATGACACTTGATCGTTAATAATACTTCTTTGTCACTAGTGGTGTCCCTTGGATGTCTTTGTATTCCTTGATTATGTTTCTTGGAATTAATCCTGTAATTGTTTCTTGTTTCCAGAGAAACACATTGTTTCGACCCATGAAGTTGGAAATTATGAGTTCTCTCAGTTGTTGGTTTGGTAACTGTGGTTTTGTCTTCACGAGAAACTGTCTGTAATGTGAAGTTGTCTTCATTGTCTTGTGTCGTAGTGTCGTTAAGAAGTACTGTCGTTGCTGTGCTTCTGTCATTGTTGTTCCTGGCATAATATGGTTTCGGTTGAGAGTCATTTGACAGAGTCGAGTCGGATTGTAATGACTCGTCAAGCTGTTCGTCATGGTTAAGAAAAGTTGTTGCTATTGTGTCGTTGACTTTATCGTTTCCGTTGTTAAGAGAATGTGTCGCTAAAGTAGATTTGCCATCGTTGTTCTTGTCAGTTTCGTTATTGTCCCCTGCTTTCTCTGTCTGGTTGTCCATGTGGGTTATCTGAGTCGTTTCTCTTGTCACTACATTGGAGTTGTCTGTCTTTTGTTGCACATTTACAGGTTCACAATTTTGCACTTTGATGGCATCCTCAATTCGAGGTTTTATGCTGATGGTGTCATTGAAAGATTTAACCGCCCCTGTGTTGTGCACCTCTGTGAATTAGTTGAGAATTCCGTCATCGGTGGTCTCCCTTATGCTTTTGGCAGTTTGAATCATACAAATGTGTTCTTTAGTTCTGGAATCACTGCTTGATGTTTGGATGCAGTTTTTTTTTTGTTCCCATTCTTTGATCTCTTCTTCAGAACAGGATCTTATGTTAGGAAGATTTCCAAGAATAATATCTGCGCAAGGATCTTCTAACACCGCGCATAGCACTTGTCCTGACACAAAAGATGTTTGAATTTCGGCCAGTGCTAGGGGGTATCTCTCGATGGTGCCTGCGAATGTGCGACATGTCACAAAGTCGTGTGTGTAGTCTCTGTCGTTAATTAAAGTCTTTTTAATTCCAACCAGAGTCGCTCCGCTATCGCGCATGATTGTACATGGTTTGTTATTCACAAAACCTTTTAGAAATTTTAACTTGCCTTTTGACGCTAAGGCTGCGTTGGCCATTTCGTTGGATATAGGGATTGTATGGCCACATTTCAGGGTGGTATTCAACTGGAACTGTTTACATGTGTTGCAGGTGTTTGTTCTAATGTATGTGGCTGCATTAACTTTTTGCTTTTTGTATTTGTTTTAACCCTTCACATTCAAAGCGTTTGTGACCAAATGCTAGACAAAAATTACATTTGAATCTATATTTTCTTTGATTTATCTTTCCCAGTTTTTGTGTTATAATAGTATTCAGATATTCTTGATAAGTAGGATTTTTATCGCACATTCCATTTGCTGTATGTGGAGTGCTACAATGCTTGCACAGTACTTGTTTTGGTTTTTGTGGTTTCTTTTGACCATCAGTGGCTGACGATGTCGTTGTCTTCACGGTGCTATTTTGTGGTGTGTTCTTATCCGCGTCCTTAATTTGGATGTAATATTCCTAGCATTTTCTTAGTAATTGAGTGATTGGCTCTTTGTTGTGCTTTTCTAAATATTTTGTGCATTCAGTTGGGAGTGTTTCTTTAAGTTTTTCTATTAGAAAGTAATCTACTACTGCCTCTTCGTCGTCTGTATGTTTAATTTCATGTATTAGTCCCTTGTAGCAGTGTTTTATTTCCTCTGTATATTCGAGAAACGACTTATTTGGATTTGGTTTTAAGTTTTGTAACTCTAATTTTAGAGTGTCAAAGTAGTTTACATAGTGCGATAATATGTTTGTTTTGTAATATTCATTCATAGTCTTCACTTGCCATATCTGGTATGATCTTCTTTAGTTGTTCACTTTTTATCGGTAAGAATTCTTTATACTATGTATACCATTTAGTTTTTGGAATTTTGTTGTCTTGCATTTTATGCTCGAAATTCTGTGTCCAATCATGGATCAGGTTACTGTTCCTATTCCTATTTTCATAGATGTTCAAGCTTTCTTTGAGTTGTAACTGTGTACCTTTTAAATCGCTTTTCAACGTCCTGTAATGTTCTATGCACCAGGATTTTATTTGTTCCGCACTCATTGCATGTTCTAATCCTAATTCCGTGAGATCGTTATATGAAGTCATTTTGGATATAAATGAATTTAAAGTTTTAGAAATTAAATCCCTTTGGAAATAGTTTGGGTCTACAAAAATTGGTTATGTCTCTTAATGTTTATATACACACTTTCTATAGAATAAATTCAAAAGGTCATGAAATTTGCATGTATATGTCATACATTGAAATATATAGAAAAAATTTTACATCAATGAAAACATGTGAGTATCGTTTAGGGATCCAATAAGCATGAAATGGGACTTATCTGGTTTACTGGTTCTTTGCTGTAGAGTTGTTTGGTTTTCCGGTTCTTTGCCACTGCTGGAGACCGATTTAAATGCACACAACTTTTCACGGAACAATCTGTCGTTGGAATGAAAAAGATTAGTAATTTGTCACAGTAATTGTCCAGTCATGTCAATGTTAAATTTTATACTCATGGTTTTTAAGTAACTTTCTAGAGGGACTACGACAGCTTATGAACAGATGATACGATAGTTGCTGTAAAGTTCAGACTTTGTCATGTATGATGATATATTTTACTTGGCAAAACCAAGAACTGTCGGGAAAGTGAAGTAATCGTCCTGAGCTTGACAAAACCGGCTTGAGCCCCCAAATAGCCTGTCAACGTCTTAGAGACCTAGGGAAATGAACCTCGGGTTCATACAGGCAACAAACTCCATTCTGATACTATCTGATATAATTTATTCACAGTAAGCTGGCGAAGAATGGTTTTCACAGCCAGTTACTCGAAGTACAATATCACAGGAGTTTATAACAAAGCAATCATACACTTAATCATCACAGAAAACTCTAATATGATTAACAATCCTTAAATACACTTGGTTCTATCTATCAAGTCCCCCTTAAGCTAAGCCCTGTTGCTTCTTCGATGTCCAGTCGCCGTCTGCCCTCTAACGTGTCTCGATCGGACACGGGCTGTAACTCTCCTCGAGCTTCTCGTGGAACAGGTCCTGGCACGCGGTAGGCGGGTGTCCACGGAGCTGTAGGCGAACTGACCTATCCTTCTCGAAGGCTCTAGATTGTTCGAGCATTCGAGTGGGTCGATTTAGTTCCCTTCCATTGGGGTTATATCCCTTCTATAAATACCTCCTATCTTTATGTCCATACCGACTCCATGTGAGACTTTGACAGGGGGGAGGGGGGGGGGTTCCCTCTTGTTTGATGCCTTCTAGGGTGTCTTTCAAATTTCTTGTGTTTTAAATAATTTATTCATTAACATAAATACACAAAAAATAACCTATTCACTGTGTTCGAATTGTTTTCCTTTTGTGTCTTTGTTGACAAATGTAGTCAGCGCCCAGGACAAATGAATATATACTCTTTCTCACAGCAGTAGAAATGTAAGATGAGCATGAGAAGTCCATAGTGCATATGTTTGCTTTATCTCTCTCTCTCTCTCTCTCTCTCTCTCTCTCTCTCTCTCTCTCTCTCTCGCTCTCATCATGTTCCTCTTGTACCTTGCGGTGTCGAGGTGAAGTATAAACTTCGTGAGAGTGCCCGGTTATGGGCTTTGTATATCGACATTCCCATGGATTCTGTTATTCCCTCCGTCCAACGTTTACGTGGTTATGTTTGCTCTATACTCGCACATATTCTTTCCATTGTGATCTGATGGCATATTGCCCAGTTCAGTTCAGTTACATAATCTGATGTGCGAGCATTGAATAGTGGGTAGGTTTTCATCCAATGTTTCTCATGTCGATGACTAATGTATACTGCTCGTAGGAAGCAGCCGAGGAGGAAATCGTGCAGTGGCATCATTAACTTTCAAACAGGGAAAAGCTTGACATTGAAATGTGACACAGTCAAGACCACTTGACTTGCAAGTTAAAAGAGGTGTAGCGAAACAAGAACACTACGGAGGAAGCCAAAGAAGATTAATAAACCAACAAAGAACTGGTGTCATTAGCCGCTACACGCTGCAGAATTTACTGAGGAGGGGATCCGAACACTTATGGACTGAATGGTTTGATGTGCAATGAGGATGATCTGTCATCTAACTAACTGACAAGACCAACCAATAAGATACAAAAATAGTCCGATACCAGCCCAATTAGCCTAAAATGGGAAACGAACATTTTTATTCCATCATTAAAAGAGAGAGAAAAGGAATTAGACCACTCATACCATCAGAATTTAGTGACTGTTAGACACATCCGTTTATTTTATCTCTTCCACTGTAAGCAAAGTAAGTTTTATGCCTTTAGGTATATTGGGTGCATGGTACTAGATCCATACTTCCAGCAGCCTAACTTCATCTAGAGTAATAAGTAAAGGACTCGTTTAAACACCTTAAGACGCCTAGCGTACAGTGCTAGACGCATAATTGTATAGAGCAGTCGGCGCTCCAGAGCCGACCAGCTAACTACAACTTGTCATGTTAGACAACAGTGAGCTTAAGAGCAGACAGCTGTTATAGGTTAGCACCATGTGTAAAGATAGATCATAGATAAACCCCAAAGGTGAACAAGATCCACCCCGGCCACCCCCCCCCCCCCTGTCATAGCTGAACGACAAGGCTTTAAAGCAGTGTTTCCCAACCTTTTTTGTGCCATGCCCCACTTAAGCCTTTCTAAAATTCATATTGCCCCCCTCCCCCAACTCACGCCCCCCCCCCCCCCCCCCACCTAACAGATACATTATTTTTAATATTCAAAAATTGAAATGTTCACTAAAGAAACTTGAATGATAGGTTTTAGGAAGAAATCACTAGGTAATTATTGAGCAAACACAGTAAGTACATTTTCAAAACATATAATGGAGAACTGAAATTCAAGTACAAAATAATTTTAATGAAAGATTTTTCTATATTATTTTAATTATTAGTAATTATTTATTATTTAAATTTAGTGAGATCCTTGCGCTTGATGCTTGCTGCAAAGAGATCTTATGTCAGGTTCCAATTTAGTTAACTTCAGTCTCAAGTCTCCCCGTTTTGTTATATTCAGCCGATTTCTTCCATTTTCGAATTGCCCCCCTTAACAGTCAAATTGCCCCCCTATGGGGCGTGGGCCCCACGTTGGAAAACACTGGTTTAAAGGCTTTGGTTGGATTGTTAGTATAACAAACTTTATCAGTACCAGCCAGTTACTGCCCAACGTGTGTATCATTATTATCAACGCTTAATTGAAATTGTCACGACACACCATAGTACTCATTCACTGGGCACAGGGTTTTTTCTGATTTATTCTATATAATTTTCTAATCAAAATGTATCCCCTTTCATAAAATAAATAAATACATGTCCCAAATACTTTTATTTCTGGAACTCTCGAGCTTCCAAAAAGTAATACTGTAATAAGTTCTAATGTTCTTTCTGGCATAGACCGAGATCTGTGGAGAGACATGAACGCCTACGCCAACAGGCAGAGCACATTATGATGAATATTCTTTCTAAACTTCATTTTTTTTAAAGAAAACTTACTACATTAACTGTTTGAACTGAAGTGTTACAGAAACATTCTCAGAACACCTCGGACCTAGCAGAACACAATACCGGCATTCTACCAGATCTGGGCTTGGGAGAAACCTGGCACATAGACAGTGTCATGTGTGGGGAAACTGGTCGTATCAGACGTCACGCTGGCTGGGGGAGTACAGTGATGGGAGGCCTGGTTCCTGGTTTAAAGCCGATGGGATCGATTGGGAGAGATAGGTGGCTTAACTACTTCCCCACAATACACCCCCACCCCCAAGAGGTTCCTGGAAAAGAGATATGGGCTGACCTGCAGGAAGATGGACACAGGACACTGAGCACACTTTTGGCATGAAGATGCATGCAGCAGGGGATCTGGCAAATGATTGATAATCTTGTTGGCGGACTGTGACTGCAAAGGAACTGCCACAATATGGTTGTGTTGAAGTTATTCAGACTGCTACTCCATTGGCAGACTAGCTCATAGTTCCCACAGCTGTCTCCACTCGATTCAAGACATGAACTGTGTGCATTTTTACAAATAGAAAACGGTTTTTTTACTTTGTGCTTATCCCGGAGTAGTGGATCGGACGCCTAGCTTTTTCAGACAAGGGTGAATAACCTGAAATATCGGCGTACACTCTGCGTACGTTAACATTGCCTTGGCAGTTGGAAACAGAACAGAGCAGGTGGAGTAGGTCGCTACCCAGGCCAGGCTTACAAATTGGGAAGCCTATCCAGAACAGAATTTATAAATTGCGCGTGATTCTGTGTTTACCCCCCCCCTCTCTCTCTCTCTCTCTCTCTCTCTCTCTCTCTCTCTCTCTCTCTCCTCTCTCTCTCTCTCTCTCTCTCTCTCTCTCTCTCTCTCTCTTTTACACACACATATTTGTATCATCGCCAGAGACACGATTTCCTGTATTGTAATGGGGGTTTTCCGTGTGATGATCTATGGGAGACACCTGGGCCACTTAAGATACGCTAGCAGTCCAAGTAATCATACAGAACACACCATTATACTTTGTGAGACAGGTTCAGTGGTATTTCATGAAATATACAGCTGATAACGTTATCTAACATACTGACAGGGCCATAGTTTTTGTTATAGTAATCACAGACAGCAACTTATTCTATACAAACAACAGCTCAACACAGAGTTGGCCGAGTACCTTGCCCTGAAACTTTACATGATTTGTCAACAAACAGATAGCCAGGCATCATTTCAACAAGTTAAGTTAGAAATGTGTTAATTCTTAGATATCTTCTCTAAGAATATATACTTCATAACATCTAATCATTATTGCAAGTGGCTGCGCGAGGTTCGTGATTTCTTAGATCTGTGTAACGAACAAGCAAGTAAGTTGGTTATTTTCTATCCAAATACTAAGTTGGGGCACATTTTTTAAATATATTATTGTTTCAATCTCTGTAATTCCAGCGTAGTCCATTCACTTGCTGCTACTACAAGTAGTTGCTACTATTAGGGTGTGCATTGCACTGATTTTGCTTGAGAGTTAGCTTTACCACTTACCAGTGTCCCTCACCATTATGCGAACCCACTCCGACTTCTGAGGTACTTTTAATTACGTCCCCGTCACTGACCAGTGTAGGAGTTGAATCTGCTACCTCGACATCAACACACCGGATGTGTAAGAACGAGCGCTCGAATCTATTCGCCCACGCCGACCTGTCACGGAACTGTCGGTCCGCCTCGGGATGTTTCCTTAGACCTGCGGTTGAAATACGCCGCATGTCTTTCTGGGAAAATATTTGTTGAGAAATCGGGCAGTAGAGTAAAAATTTGCTGGTGAAAGGGAGTTAACCAGTAATTTGACTCAACCCGACCAGGACCGTTGCTCGCCCTTTAAGAAACTTCCAGCACTTGGGTGACGGAACAGGTTTTGGGACACTATGGACTGCGCATGTCTGACGCAAGCGCAGTCGATTGTCCCGGAACAAAGGATCAGTTTGAGATGAAGGTTGCTGGCATGCAGTCGACATTTTGACCAGTGCTAAGTGATACTATCGATAGAGAGCGGGACGCCGTGTCTTTATGAGAGCAGAGCGATGATCTGGGGACGAGTCCAGTGAGCCGGACTATGGCGAGAGCCGGTGTTAGCAGTTTGTAAGTCCACCATCGCAGCGAGAGGTACTTACCATCAAGAGTTACATCTCAGTATGGGCTCCAGCTAACTCATCGCCCACTCCACGTCTGATATCCCAGCTTGTTCGCCATGACAGCACCATATTGCCTTGTTCGTTACTTCAGCTGGGCAAGTATCTGGTTGTTGTTAGTGTCCCAGTTGTGAGCCTGACTGACTGCCTTCATGCCAACTAGTTATGATGTCTCCGCTACCAAGTGCCTGGTACCCTGTGGTGCCTGATATTGTAGAATAACTTTTTCTGTTTTGAACTCTATCTACAGTGCCACGTTTCAGCAAGGGAGGTATCTGTGCTGTGATATCTGCGCTATGAGTCGGATGATTTGCGCGGGTTGCATAGACAGTTGGGACTGCTACTACCATTGAGTGAGAGATCAACCTCTCGCTATACCCGCAGTACCATCGAGACTTCCAGACGCTTCAGAGGAATGTCCTAGTTCCTCAGCCACCCGAGAGACAGTATTTATCCCTATACTAGGGTAGTCCAGACTTCAGGGGCGTCATTTACCGGAGGTCCCAAGTACCAGTGAGTCGACTCGCCAGCCGTCCCGTCCAAGTGGAGAAACCTATACCTGGAGGGAGGCCTGATAGACTTGGTGATCGTGTCCGACTTACCCGATAGTGGATACTTGAGGCCCTGACGATGATGACACCTTCTCTGGGAGGCTGCTCGATCCTTGCCACGTCTTATCTCTCATAGATACTGCAAGGCCTATCTCGGAATCATCATTATCATTCTCATTCATCTTGTATAATACACCATATTGTTAACATAGTTAGCTGCCAGAGTTGTGTCATGAGTTCAGGACGAGGTTTGAAAGGGGTAATGTCCCGTGGTTGAGAGCGAGGGAGATAGTGATCCAAGGGTTGACGGGGTTTTGTGGACTGAGGTCACCTATGTCCCAGGGCTAAAAGTATCCCGTTGTTAAAGTGTGATAGCAGGTTCCCCTCACCCCAGGGAGTGCTGTGACACGACCTCACCATTAATATAAGACATGTTCTTGTAGATATCAGGGTCCGCAACTGTTTAATGTTCCAGTATGACGTTGTGACAGAGAAACTGGCACATAAGGTACAAGGCTTGTCATGATTAAACATATTTTCCAAGAATCACACGTATCTAATGATATCACACGCCCACCTGATCTCTCGGGTAGTCAGACCATACACTTAGGCCCCTCAGATAAGTGAGAAAACCAGGAGGTTCTGTGTGCAAGTTGCGAACTTCAAACATCTCACTGTCATTAAATCTAAGTAGCTTGCCATGTGGGACAGGGGTGTCTTGAGCCTGAGCAATTAAGGCCGCCTGGCCCTGAGCAAAGAGCAGACCTTTAGGCCGCTTACCCTGACAAAAATAGTAGGCAAGAAAACGTAGCCACGGTATATAGAGCTTATTAGCTTGGATAGAATCTGTCTAGAGGAAGCAAACTTGACATAAAGGCATGCCGGCGTCGGACACAATGACCTTTATGGTGCATAACTAGTTGTGACGCACTTCCCTCCAAAGAGGCACAACGAAGTATGATGTTGTAGCTGTGTGCATTGATTACGTTGTCCCACTGTTGTCTTACGGTGTCCTGGCTATTCACCAACAAATTCATTGTCGTGCAGCAGCAGAAGTTCTTCCACAGACGAATTCTATAGTTACATGATCAGTGAGAGCAACGGAGAGGACGGAGTTGCGGATTCCTCATGGCTAACATGCTTGCCTGTAGCTCCTGTCGTCTTGTGTTCGAGTCCCCGCGACATAGATCTTTCTTAAACACGGGCTTTCAGGTCGACCCAACCTAAAATGGGTACAAGGAACTGTCATGGGAGATAAAGGCGGATGCCACGATATTTATCACATCACCATAAAGTGCCCGTTGGTATATATACATACGGGGCTAGAATTATATGGCCAATAGAGGCCGAGTTAGAGAAGTGGATAGGTAGCTGCGTTGATGATGTTATGAACACGGCGGGCGCGGGTTTCTTCTTCTTCTTCTTCTTCTTCTTCTTCTTCTTCTTCTTCTTCTTCTTCTTCTTCTTCTTCTTCTTCTTTTTCTGCGTTCATCCGGAGTCTTTTTGCGGATGTGATTGTGTTGTGTCTGTTTACAGCGAAGCTGTGATACTGCGCCTTTAGGGCGACATCTTCTACTTCTGCTGGCGTTTGTTGACTGGGTTAACCTCCCGGGGGAACGCGGGTTTGAGGCCTGGGCTCGTCGACTGAGGAAATAAGGAAGCATTGACCACGCATTCCTCCGTGCATCCAGGCCTACAAACTGATGGCTCTGTCACATGACAGGCCCATGGCGGGAAACTGCTTCCGGGCAAATTATTGTTGTATCTGTGATAAGAAAAGGAGGAGAAAGACAGGAGAGAGAGATAAGGTGGAGAGATGGATAGAGAGAGAGAGAGAGAGAGAGAGAGAGAGAGAGAGCGAGAGAGTGTGTGTGTGTGTGTAAACACAGATCCGGAAAGAATACGAACGTGGAGAGACTGCCTGCGAGCTGTAACAAAGAACCTGAAACTACAGTCACTACTAAAACTACCATGAGAGAGGCCCCCGACAGCCCACCACAGACAAGAGCCTAGACAGCAGAGAAGAAAGAGGAGAAACTCACCAAAATCGGAAACGCCGTCTAAAAAACAGTCAGATGGGTTGTCAAGCGGATTCTGGAGCTGTCAGATGAACAAATCCAGAAGCAGCTGCAAGAAGAAAATCTTCACATCAGAATCTTGAAGACGGAGCGGATCCTGACGTACTCAAAGATCCCAACGACGCTAGCGGTGGTGCTGACTGAGAGCAGCGAGATACTACGCCAGGTATCGATAAACCAGAAAACACAACAGCCTGAAGGATTTATACCAAGGATCACTCAGTGTTCCAGATGCCAGAGGGCCGGCCCAGCAGAGCAGAATGTCGCAGTAAGACAGAAATTTTCCATTACTGCGCCTATCACCACGCCTTTAAGGAGTGTCCGTTGGCCAAGCTGGACACGGACTCCCGAGCACCCAACAACAAAAGAATATGCGCCAACTGCCTGGGCAAGCATGGAGCAAGATACTTGGGATGTCCGTACCTACAAAGACACAGAGACGTCTTAATTCTAGCCATTACCACAAAGACGCCATATAAGGAAGTAAGTAAGTAAATAAGTAAGTAAATCTTTATTTTCCAAGGGTTAAGAATTGGGCACGCAGGCCCGTCTTACATTCTTCCCTTCTTCTCTATTTCCTTTCATACATTCTTTCATTCAACATCTCTTATGAAGCAATTCTTTGACAACCAAAGAACAATAAGCATTAAAACGCATGAAAAATAATCAATAATACATGACTCGTTGAGGCAATGTTTAACATGGGCATCATCAATACCCAAGGTGGGTGCAACGTGCCATACATATGGGAATGTTGTTGTTGTTGTTTTGTTGTTGTTGTTGTTGTTTTTTTGTTGTTGTTTTTTTTTTGGCTAGTTGTCGTTTGAGATAATTTATTATTGTCTTTGTTGCTGCTTTTTTTTTTAAAGAGGGCATGTAGTCTGTTCTTAGGTAGTGTTCAGACAGGTTGCGACTGTATGTATAATGATTGGTGGTGTCTTTGATTTCTTGTGGAAGACTGTTCCACAACTGAGTGGCAGAGTATGCTAAGCTTGTTTTAAATAAGTCTATCCTAGGTTTAGGGACATGGAGTATATTTAGTCGTTCACTCACTATGTCTTGCAATATATTTAAACAATGGTAGCTTGGGGCATTTTGAAATAGGATTTTGTGAATTAGTTTAGCCTTATTAAAAAGTAGGCGTTTGTGGAGTGGCAGTAACTGAAGACGTTCATGTAGGTTAGAATTTTCTGTAAGCTTATCACCATTGATTAGACGCACTGCCATTTTCTGAATTCAAGGATAGATTTTAATCTATGATAAGACCCAGTGCCTTGTGCTCGGTTACACTTTCTACAGGCGTGCTACCAATGTGCAGCTGAAGAGTTCTCTGCGAGGTTAGAGTGTGAAGTCTTTGACTTGTTCCTATTAACATAGATTTAGTTTTAGAAATGTTAATTTGCATGCTGTTTGCATGACTCCAGTTAACTACACTATTTAGTTCCTGTTGCAAGGATAATTCTAACACATTACGATCAACAGCGTTTGTATATACTGTGCAGTCGTCTGCAAATAGATCGCAGGACGATGACAGATATAAGGGAAGATAATTTATATAAATGACAAATAACAGAGGGCCAAGTATAGACCCCTGAGGTACTCCAGTATTAATGGTAATGGCTCGGGATAGAGATTTTTGTGTGTCATACGACTTGTTTTCTGTCTAATAAAAATGATTTTTTATTAATGTCACTATATTAAAGCTTACTTTCATTGTTTCTAGTTTTTTAATTAGGATAGTATGATCTATCATATCGAATGCTTTTCTAAAGTCTATAAACATCGTTCCACATAGAGTATTGTTGTTAATATTTTGATGCCAGTTTTCTATAATGTTTGTTAGGGCTGTATGACAGGAATATTTTGGCCGAAATCCTGACTGACTGTCAGCTATTAGTTTGTGGCGAACTAAGTGCTCTAGTGCTGTTTTGTGGATGTGCTTTTCTAGCGATTTGGCTAGTGAGGATAATATGGAAATTGGCCTATAATTAGTCATGATATAATCATCTAATGAACCAGCTTTTAAATGAGGATACACTTTAGCGATTTTAAAGGCTGATGGGAAGTGACATTTGGTGAGACACTGATTGTATATAAAAGTTAGTGACTAGCAGATCGCCGGTGCAGCATAGCGAAGGATCCGATTACTGATTCCATCTAGTCCTGATGAGTTATTGTTTTCTAGGTTACTGAGATGAGTAAATACTTCAGTGGTCGTCATTAGCGGTATGTTTGTGGGAATGTCGCCATAGCATTTGCTCTCACAGAATGATGATAATAAAGATATGTCATGAGGCACATCTGGTATTGCAGCCTTCAGTTGGTTTATGTCGGACTGAAAGAAATTACTGAATTGATAACATGTAACCTGATTTGATGGTAACGATTGTGATGATTTGTGTTTGTTTGTCAAGGTATTAATTGCTTTCCATATATCTTTAGTGTTGGTTTTATCTATTATTAAATTCTTAAAATAGTTTTTCTTTTCCTTTCGAATAACATATTGAACTTTGTTTCTCAGATTACGGTATATAGTTAGATCTCTATTTTTATGTGCCCTGTCCCGGTCTCTCATAAGTTCAACTACCTCCTGTGTGATCCAAGGGGACTTATTGTGATGTTTAACACGAACTTCCTTAAATGGAAAATGCTTATCAAATACACATTGAAAGGTCTCCAGCCATTGGTCCAGAGCATCATCTGGGTCGGGAAGCTGGTAAATATAGTCCAGAGATCAGCTGAGCAAGTCTTGTAAAAATGCATCTTGATTGAAGTTTTTATAATTTCTATATTTTATACTTATATGTTTGTGTTTCGGAGTTTTGGTACCTCTTTTCGACCACGTGTAACATACTGGGTAGTGATCGTTCATTGCATTAATAGCTACAGTACATTCTGTGATGTTATCAGCACATCTTGTATAGATATGGTCTATAAGTGTTGCAGATGATTTTGTTATTCTAGTGGCTTGTTTGACTAACTGTTGGAAGTTATATGACTCTATTATGTTTTCCCATGTTTTGTTTGATTTCTAGTGTCTATGTTGAAGTCGCCTAGCAGTATTATTTCTCTCGCATTACTAAAGACTACATCCATCATAGTGGTGCATTTTTTCATACCAGATATTTCCTGCACTGGGGTTTCGATAAAGATAGCCAACTACTAGGGGTATGCGATTTTGAAGCTTAACCTCAAGCCATACACACTCAATCTCACAGGTTTCAAAATCTAGCCTACGGTGGGCGTTAAGCGAGTTAGAAATATAAACTGCAATGCCCGTCTATTGTTTCTGATAGGAATCTCTTCTAATGGTTTTAAAACCTCTGACAGTGATGTCTTCATCTGAGATGTTACTATTTAATCGACTTTCGCTAACACCGAACATGTGAACATTTTGATTAAGTATAATTGATAGTTCAGGCAGCTTCCCTAATAGATGGCAGACATCTAAGTGCCCGATTCTGAGCCCCTTATTACTGAGCCAGTGTTCGTACTTATTAGACATTTTAACAATGCGTAGTCATGAATTTTTTAAAACACAAAAATGAATACAACTTACGTCCCTTATAACAATACACACTCTAAAGTACAGAGAAACAGTAATATCTGTCAATATACACGCACACGCACACACACACACACACACACACACACACATACACACAAAATACTTATAAAGGTCAGTTAGGATGAGCAGTGAAGATCCCCTCACTCACAGTATAAACACAATAAGAATTATTATAAAAGATATCCAACTAAGTACGTCTGTGACGTCAATACGAGTCAATGTTTATAGTCAGTAAATCTAATACGTTGCTATAGAAAGCAATAACTAAGTATACACATAAACGTTCTAGGAGAGGCTCTTTCTTGTACCGAGATCCGGTGTAAAGCAATGCGGAGGTGTGAGACAGCCACGTGCATCTCGCAAGCTGAAAGAGTACAACTACAAAGCCAGATTGATAACTTGAAAAACAAGTCAAGCTACTTCAAACACCTGCACCGACCATCGACAATGAAAAGCTGCTTGCTGAAATAAAGGAGATACAGCAAAACATCAAGCAAGAAGTGGGACATATTGCCGAGATGAAGAAGGAAAACGAAGAAATGCTACGCACCATTAAAGCGGTGAGAGAGCTACTGAAAGATGAAATGGAGTTAATCCAAAACAAACCAACAGAAGCCATGCAAGAGATCACAGAAAAGCCGTGAGATGAAAACCAACAGAAGACCGAACTGAAACCACAAGCTAAAGCCAGCCGCCCAACCACGACGCCCGAGACATCCAAGGGGAAACCAATATCCCGACAGACATCTGAAGAAAACCCAGATGAGTACCCAAAAGACGGCATGGAGTGGCCCCGAATGCCTACTTTGGAGGAGTTGCAAGAATCGGCAAGGATGGAGGAACTCAGGCAACAGGAATACAGAAGGCGCTGAGAAGAAAAAGAAAAGAGCTAGCCCAAGAAATACGGAGAGAAACAGATAGTATACCCAGAAAGACACTGTGACTTTGAGAACGGACCCGGCCACACGTACTACATAGAAGACGGAGAGATCATCCCGTGGCTGACCGCGGAGGAAGAAATTGAAAGACAGCAGAAACTCAAACTCGAAAGTGAAAAAAGGCGCACGTAGGAAAATGAAAACATCGAAAAGCTGCTACAGACAATACGCAAAAAAGGAAGCAAAAAGACTAAATACACAGTCCTTATAAGGACTGCAACTAATCAAGCCAGACGAGCCAGGAGCCTTCACTAACCATACTAATCACCAGATGAGACGGGCACAAGGGACAGCCGCCGAACTATCCCCCAGCTGACGTCACAGACACAAACGCTTACATAACCAGTCCGGGGCAGGACTAACTCGTAAGAGCGCACAAGACAGAAACAAGGTAAAATCCCACAAAAACCACCGACCTCAACTCTAACCACGGCTGAAAGAAGCAGGTTGAAAGAGACCAAATTTGAAAATTTTGTTTTGGAATCAAGTCAAGTCAAATCTAGAGAGGAATAAATAGATAGAGAAGGAGATAAAAGAAGTTAATTCTTTGTGGTGTGGAGACGGCTATTAATGATGTAATCGCCCTACTGTTGTATTGTGTTGTCAGGTCAGCTCAACGAGTATACAGACTACAGATTGATCTACAGAATCTTAGTCTAACAAGTCAAATAAAGGACAACGCAAATTTGAGTTTATTTCACCTTTAACACCTACTATATCAGACTGCACTCAATATATTGTATTACAAATGCAGCATACAAATGAAACGACTGATCCTAGAGTAGGATGAAAACGTGCTACTGTGCGAAACCCAACCTTCTTAAGCTGCATAGAGTTGTCAAACACACCTTTATCTGAATGACAGACACAACTAATCTGAAGATCCTAATAATGTACGGCGCAACCTATTATTAAAGAAATGTAAGGTACAACCATCGACCATTGTCTAACGGCAGACCAATTTACCCAGGAAGATAGCTGTTCTTCCTGTGAAGTATAAACAGCGTCCTTTCTGACTATCGTTCTTTAAGAAGAAGAACCATCTGCATATCTAACTGCCATGACGGGCACATACCAGAAGAAGATACATAAAAGGAGAAAAGGGATTTTCCCAGAAGGACACACCAAACTGAACGATCAGCACGAAAACCAAGGAAACCTTGGACGTCAGAGGACAACAAGAAAACAGAAGTTGTGAGATTCTGCTACGGCGCGGATGTGTCTTCGTGAAGCCCGTGTTTGGTGAAAAGATGGATGCGATGAATGCGAGGTTCGGCCAGTAAATAACAGGAGGAGGAAATCTTTCGAGAATCAATAATCAATGGAAGGACCAAACCTAGACCAATCCTGAATTCGGAACGGCGAAATAGAAGACTGCGCTTCAAGGTGAAAGGATAGAATAGGGCACTTAGTCATAGACAATAGGTAAACACCGACCCTGTCTAAAAGTCAGTTTACAGTCTAGGAGGCTATGGCCTATTATTGTTATCAAGCACATTATTAAAAGTGTGATGTTGTTCGCTGGATTGCGTCAGTCTATTTTCACATTTCATTCCTGAAGTTCTAAGGTGAGAAGTTAATTTTATTCTATTGACGAGTCGAAAGCAATTTACGATGATTTTCCATGTTCAATATTAATGGAGTTATGTCAAGGCACTAACCATTAGAGAACTCCTGTTTGCGGACGACCAAGCACTAATAGCAAAATAAGAAGCTGAAGTACAAGACCACATGAATAGTCTAAACGAAATGTGTAAAGAACATAACATGAAAATTAGCACAAGCAAAACAGAGGTAATGGCTATAACTGAAGAAGAAAAATCAACAACAATTCACTTAAACGAACATCCCTTAAAACAAGTAAAGAGTTGCAAGTACCTAGGAAGTATAATATCATCAAATGGCAGATCAGAAGACGAGATCGAAAATAGATGCAATAAGGCAAACCAACTCATTGGATAAATGGCGCCAATATTAAAGAACAAACATGTATCAATAACTACTAATAAAGCTCTTTACAACACAATCATCCTACCAACTCTATGCTACCGATGCCAAACCTGGACAATGACAGAAAAAGAGGAAAGAAAAATCACAACAAAAATGAGATTCCTGAGAAGAATACGCAACGTATCAAGAAGAGATAAGATCAGAAATGAATAAATCAGGACTAAAGTGGAGGTTATAGCAGCACTAGATTTTATTAACAATATAAAATGACAACAAGAAGTACATCTTTACATAACAGAATTACGACACATACAGGTCGTTGCGGCAACTAGCCTTCATCAGCAAACAAATACACACACAACACACAACACATAGCCACGGAGCAGACCATCCGGTAACTACATTGAGGCGTGACGACGGGATGAGATGAACAAAAAGATGAAAAAATGAAAGCAATGAAGAGAAAATAAAAAATTTGAAAAAATGTTCCTACTGACCTGGGAATCCGAATGTGTATCGCCGGGAATGTCACCGTTATCGCCTTATATACACCGCCGAGGGAGAGGGGTGATGTATGGGTGGTGGGTGTAACAGCCCAGTGAGCATCCCAGGTACATGAGTGAAAGTGGCACATGAACAGAAAAGGCGGGGGGGGGGGGGGCGGAGGCAGGAAGGTAAGTTAGGAAACTAGTTGCAATAGAGATGTGATGGTAACCGAGGAGTCCCAGTGGATATACTCCCGAAGCATGAGTGGGTGCCTGTGAATGGGTTGGCCCTAGTGGACGGATATTATAGAGCAATGAAGGGTGCACCCAAGTATGATGGTGTTACTAACAAAACTCAGATTATGGGCGTCTATCTGTTGTTATGAGGCTAGTCCTAAAGCCTGGGCGAACTGATATATGTGTGCGCACATACATATATCTACACCTATCAACAAACATTCATACAGTAGTATACATACACATGTGCATGGTATATAAGAGAAAGGAAAGAGAGTGGGGGGGGGGTTGGTAGATAGAGAGAGAGAGAGAGAGAGAGACAGAGAGAGAGACAGACAGACAGACAGAGAGAGAGCGAGAGAGAGGAGAGTAGTAGGTAATGTTGGAAACGAGTCGCTTTGAGCAATGAGCAATGAGATATACAAAGAATATATAGAGAGGAGCCATGAGGAGTCATGAGGACCCGCATTGTTTAGTAAGCTCAAAGAAAGGGGAGTGGGGAACATAATTTATACATAATCGATTGGTGTGTGCCGGGTGTTACGAGTTGATGTATTCGTATATTTGATAAGATCGGTGAACATCTGTCAACAAAAAGTCGATATTGCCGGCAGTTGAATATCAGTGTCGGGGTCGAGGGAGGTCGCTGGCGCCATCTGTTTTAAATCAAGGGCGGTGTCGGAATAAAATAATAAGCGCAAAGAATGATGTGTAGGGTGGGTTGGTAAGGGGTGAAAGACGGGGGTGCGTAATTGGTCATAAAGGGATATCACCAATGTGTAACAGGGGTTCTAGTTACTGCCATTGCGCTTGGCAGGTTCGAATCTCAAGGTGTGGTTGATGTAGTGTGGTGGTGGTCGAGTGTGTAACGGAGCTAGGTGGTACCATTGGTGGTTCGAATCACGCTGCTGGTCGATAACGATGTCCCCCCTAGACGGGGACTTTTAAATGTCTACTAAGGGGTGGTGAGGGCTTAGAGAGGAGAAGTAATTGGTCGTAGAGGGGTGTGGTGGGATATCACCACTGTGTACCTGGGGTGTCTAGTGGGTGCCCTACCATGCGACAGGTTTGAATCTCACTGTGTGATTGGGGTAGTATGGTGGTGGGCGAGTATGTAACGGGGCTAGATTGTGTCGTAGACGAGTCGAAGCATGCACCTGGTTGATAAGGGTGTCCACCCTAGGCGGCTCTTTTTAAGTGTATACTAAGCCGTAAATGTATAACAGCGGTGTCTAGTTGCCGCCATAACGCTTGACAGGTTCGAAACCTACTGTGTGGTGGGGTAGTGTGGCAGTGGGCGAGTATGTAACGGAGCTAAATGGTATCATTGGCGGTTCGAATCACGCCCATGGTCGCTAACTATAGCCAACATAGGCCCCGGAGGTTCGAATCCAGCGGTATCGCTTTGCATTCTCCTCAGAAACCTAAGTTCCACAGCCAGCAGATTCAGCGTGACTGCTCATTGTCTTCACATTCATACAAAACTACAGGTTCTATGTAGCGCCGCAACACTCTTTTTCTCGTAGCAATTGCCATCTTTTTACTGGTCAATATGTTTTTCATCTTCGCCATGGCGATTAGCTTCCCGTTTGTATAGATGGCATAACAAACCCGGCAACCAGCATGATCTTTATCATATAGCAGCTGTGGCAACACTCGGCAAAATTAAACAAGGAAATATGGTAATGAAACTGTGCGAAAGATCAACTGAACTAGGTGGGTAGGCTCAGTAAAGATGAGTTCGATAACGGCGGCGGCAGGTTTGCTAATTGATTCAGAAGATGTGACCAGCTGTAGAACCCTTCCTTGTCTTCACCTTTGTATGGTAACACCGTCGCATTGGAGATGCGCGTGATAAAGCTGTCAGCCATGGTAAAGAAGAAAACAAAAATAATTATCTTCCCGTTTGTATAGACGTACACAAGCTAGTTGGTACCATAGGCCGCCTCATAAGGAGGTGATAGGTTCGAAGCTCGATTCTTTATCGTTAGTAAGTGTATGGGGTGCGTAGATGGGCATAGGGGTGTGATGGGATATCACCAGTGTGTAACTGGGGTGTCTCTTGGGTGCCCTACCATGCAACAGGTTCGGATCTCACTGTGTGGTGGTGTAGTGTGGCAGTGGTCGAGTGTGTAACGGGGATAGGTGGTGCCATAGGCATCGTTTGAGAGTCGATTCACGCCGCGGTTCGATAAGGATGTGCCCCCTAGGCGGCTCTTTTTAAGCATATACTAAGCCGTATATGTATACCAACGGTGTCTAGTTGCTGCCATAGCGCTTGATAGGTTCGAACCCTACTGTGTGATTGGGTAGTGTGACAGTGGGCGAGTGTGTAAGGGAGCTAGGTGTTATCATTGGCCGTTCAAAGCACACCCCTGTTCGCTAACTATACTCAACATAGGCGCCAGAGAAGCGAATCCAGCTGTGTCGCTTTGCTTTTTCCTCAAAAATCCTCCGTTCCAAAGCCAGCAGATTCAGCGTAACTGTTCAGTGGCTTCACATTCATACAAAAGTACAGGTTCTATGTAGCACCGCAACACTCTTTTTCTCGTAGAAATTGGTATCGTTTTATTGGTCAATATGTTGTTCATCTTCGCCATGGCGATTCTTGTGCTAATCTCTTCAAGGCATCTCTCAACAGTTGTTATGAATGTTCCGAGATACTTGTATCTATCTACTCACTTGTTTCAGAATATTCCCATTTACATATATATTACATTGTGGTATTTCGTCCTTCCTATTGACGATCATAACCCGTGTCGTTTTATAATTTAATTCTAACCCTAGTTGTTCACCGGGTGCAACAACCGCCTCTACTAAATATTGCATATCCTGCGCAGTGTCTGTTGATTACATAAATTATATGAAGGCAGTTCACAAGTTAAATTAGATGAAGACATTTTATTACAGAAATTAAATGAAGACATTTGACTAGAAATATTTAATAAAGCTACGAAAAAACAGAGATCTGCCGCTATGAGAAAATCAAATAAGTATGTTAATGTCAGTTCCTGTGAACACATTTAGCAGAATTATTCTGAATTGTATATGCATATTTAGCTTTAAGGTGAAATCAATAATGCTGTACCGATCGGAAACAAGAAGAACGACTAAAACAACTACTAATAAACAACAAACATTCATTAACTGGTGCCCATGTAGTTCATCCTTGGCGTTCATGTCTCATTCAACAATTAGTATAATGTCTGAAGTCAAATTTGTGGCTTCAAAATATGTGTTCATAGCATATTTATATATGAAGATATATATTCAAGGTGATTTTAAAGGACATGTTTCCTCATGTAACACGCTTCAAAAGACATATTTCGCTCAAACTTAAACATTAAGAGTGGAAAAGAGTATGTTGTAGATACTGTTTTTTCCTTTGTTTCTAGTGGGACTTGATCATTTGTTGTTCTAGCTGGGCATGGTATGTATATTTTCACCACATCTTGTCTGCTCATTGCCCACGCTTCACAGGCATACAATAGTACAGATTCTATGAAAGACAGAGACAATTTGCAGCTATTATTAAACAAAATGACAAATCGGAGGTCAGCTAATATGTAAGTATTTGTAAATAAGGATACACAACGATGTCTATTATATAACGATAACAAAGGTATTTAGTTGTAGAAAACTACCGTGCCTCTCACGCAAACGGCGGTAGGCTAGTGACTATGTTTAGATTAGCTGTGATGGTACCAGCTGGAGATAATAATCAGCTACCTGGTACCCAGTGAAGATGACACGATAAACGAGGCGGTATAGGTCGCGTGGCCCTCAACAAAACCAACAATGAAAAAAAAAATGGTAATGAAACGTTGCGTCGCCGCGAAGCATTATTTTAGAAACCAAAGATTACAATCGATCTGAGAGGCTAATAATAGACAGTCTAAGCCTACCAGAAAGAGGTGTCTTATACACTGGGTACCAACGACAGACAGCTGGTCAAGAAGAAGCAATGCGCATATACACAGTGTATAAAGTTATGCCTAAATAAACCTTAGTTTAAAGAATTCAAGTACATTATTACAAGTTAAATTACATAATAAAACAAATACAGTGATATGTATACAATTATTAAAAAAAAAAAAAAAAAAAAAAAAAAAAAAAAACCCACCATTGTTACATTAGCAAATAAGTGAAAAACACAACGGTATGAATACATTGGTGTATTAGTTACATACAAATGGTACACACAACATGCCCTTATGTCAGCGTAATGGCCTAACTGTTAAATCACGTGACCGCTATCTGTTCTATATCGCGACCAAAATACACTGATCGCCCCTCACGTCAGCGTAACAGACTAACACTTAAACCAAGCGCCCACTATCTATTCTATATTTTAGCCAACAATTATGTGCATGCTGCCATCCTTTGATGTGAGTCTGATTGATGAAACCTGTCAGGAAACAACCATAGAGACATAGTAAAAGTGTAGGAAAAATACAACTCCACGCGTATTGACTCTCGGTGTATCGTTATTCACATAACGTTTCCTGTTTCCTGCTCCAGTCTATTGTTGTAAAATCTTACCAAGGTGGACACTGTGGACGAAATCTACATGAGTGAAGTAGGATAGACACGGTTGTCATATGTGTCTTATAGGGCTTGGTCATTGGTTTTTTAAAACTTATCGATGGAAGAGAAGGACCCTTACACTACAAACAGAATAAACATTTACATTAATAATACCCATAACAAACACATGACCATCTACACTAGCTGTGACAAAAGTGACAGTCTGCTTAGAGAAAACAGCGAATTTTCAACGAAAACATAGTCTGTGTGTTATCTCCTTGGAAACGTAAATCTGGTTATATTTAAATCACCCTATGCACTCATGTCTCCCATGAAAACTAGCGTAATGTCTGAAGAAGTCAAATTTGAGGCTTCAAAATATGTTTTCGTAGTATATGTATATATGAAGATATATACATGTGTTTTCTAACAACAAATTTCCGTATGTCGCGCTTTACATCCATACACAAGTATAGGCTCTATTAACGACACAACACCTACAAGTTGCTAAGATTGGCACCGAGTTACCAACAGCATTTCTGTCTAGAGTCAATACCACACGACAAGACAATGCTTTTTCGGCCTCTGATTGAGGACAATAGATATAAACATAATTATGCAATGACCTCTTTACCACAGTACCGAGAAAGTTAAAAATATCATTTTAAATACGCTGACGACCATAGTAACACAACCAGTTAATTCTGCTTGCTCACTTTGTGTAATACCCACACCTACTATAGAGTGCAGAAAATACTCATTTCTACAACCAAGGTGAAAAATATCGGTCAAACTTATAAATGTCTCGTCCGAATTCATAAAAAGAAGGAAATAATGTTAGCCAAATGTGAAAAATATCGGTCAAACTTATAAATGTCTCATCCAAAGTTATGAAAAAATAGGAAAATTTGTTAACCTAAGGAGAAAAAATATTGACCCTGTAAAGAAACATTTACAACAAACGTATAAACATTAGGAAAATTTGTTAACCTAATGAGAAAAAAAAATCGACATAGAGAGCAATATTTCATCTAATCTTATAAAAAGTAGGAAAATTTGTCATCCGAAATGGGAAAAGGTCGGTCAAATACATAAATATCTCAACAAATTATAAAAAGTAGGAAATAATAGGGGCCAAGTAAAAAATAGCTTACCCAGATTTATAAAAGGTAGGAAAATGTGTTAGCCAAAAGGGGAAAATATTGATCAAACTAAGAAACATGTCGACCGAATTAGGAAAATAAGTGAACCAAAGTAATAAAAATGTTGGGTAAATACAGAAATATGTTGACCAAACTTAAAATATCGCTGCTAAACTTATGAATACTAGGAAACTTTGTTAAACAAATGTGAAAAAATATCGACCAAACTTATAAAAATCTCCGCCAAAATTACGAAAAGTAGGAAACTTTGTTAACCAAAGTTGAAACTATATCGGTCAAACTTATAAATGACTCGTCCGAATTCATAAAAAGTAGGAAATAATGTTAACCAAAAGGGGCAAAATATTGACCAAGTAAAGAAATGTCTCGTCCAAAAATGTTAAAAGTAGGACAAATTTGTTAACCAAAGGTGAAAAAAGATCGGCCAAACAGATAAATATTTCAACTAAACTTAAAAACAATAGGACAAATGTTGCTTCTGTAGTTATGTCAAACGTGTTTTGAACTTTTATTTGAAAAGACATTTCACAATACATAATCAGCAACGTCAGCACTTTCGCTCTTTTACATTACTGAAAGCTTCAACTTATCATTCCAGCGTTTCTGTTTAAGAACCACTTATAGACTAATCACTCATCACTCCATACTGCTGATTTTTTTCTTTATAACACAAAGTGTCTCTGTCTTTCATAGATAGCTTCACAACTTTTCCATGTCAAAGCACCAAGAGCTCCAAACCTTCGTTGTACATGAGCTTCAACGACATAGTAATAACAACATTTATGGCAATGCAGTCTATGGCTCCACTTGGGATAGTTTCGATGTCATCTGAGTATTCGTCAGCAAAGATCCATTTCCCATAACTGATATCTTCAACTTTCCAAACCACAATGTCTGCTATACTACTCTTCGATTGTTCCAGCTCTCAATACTGCAGGTGTTTTCTAGAAGTCTAGTGAAAATATCATTTCTCACTTTTTCCACCTCTATTTCAGTGTGTCATTTCACAACCAACCAACAGTGTCTGTTACGAGGTCGGTCTTTCTTAATACAACATCTGCCCTATTGACCCCTTGAATACCAGCGAATACATCTTCTAACCAATTTTCAACGTTTCATACCACTTAACACTAACATTCTCTTTGCTTACAACACAACCGGTTTTCTGCTGACTGGGTAAATTTCTCAACCTACTGGAGATAAATCGACTGTCCCCTATCCGACAAGACCCTTTATTAGACAATGACTATGAGCATCAACCAGGATGGTCACTGCTAAAAAGGATCCCAATAACAAACGATCTTCTTTACAGAGGGCTATAGAATTATGATGCTATTCAGTGTTACAATGAGAAGAATAAGGAAGACAATAAAGGTTGAAAAGAGGTGATGAGTAGTAAGGATGTATGGAAGGAAAAGAGACACAATAGGCAAGATATATATTAAGAACACTAATAGATAGATCAAAATCGAAGAGAAAAGGCTTAATCAAAATATGATATCCCATCATACCCCTATGCCCATCTACGCACCCCATACACTTACCAACGATAAAGAATCGAGCTTCGAACCTATCACCTCCATATGAGGCGGCCTATGGTACCAACTAGCGTGTGTACGTCTATACAAACGGGAAGATAATTATTTTTGTTTTCTTCTTTACCATGGCTGACAGCTTTATCACGCGCATCTCCAATACGACGGTGTTACCATACAAAGGTGAAGACAAGGAAGGGTTCTACAGCTGGTCACATCTTCTGAATCAATTAGCAAACCTGCCGCCGCCGTTATCGAACTCATCTTTACTGAGCCTACCCACCTAGTTCAGTTGATCTTTCGCACAGTTTCATTACCATATTTTCTTGTTTAATTTTGCCGAGTGTTGCCACAGCTGCTATATGATAAAGATCATGCTGGTTGCCGGGTTTGCTATGCCATCTATACAAACGGGACGCTAATCGCCATGGCGAAGATGAAAAACATATTGACCAGTAAAAAGATGGCAATTGCTACGAGAAAAAGAGTGTTGTGGCGCTACATAGAACCTGTAGTTTTGTATGAATGTGAAGACAATGAGCAGTCACGCTGAATCTGCTGGCTGTGGAACTTAGGTTTCTGAGGAGAATGCAAAGCGATACCGCTGGATTCGAACCTCCGGGGCCTATGTTGGCTATAGGTAGCGACCATGGGCGTGATTCGAACCGCCAATGATACCATTTAGCTCCGTTACATACTCGCCCACTGCCACACTACCCCACCACACAGTAGGTTTCGAACCTGTCAAGCGTTATGGCGGCAACTAGACACCGCTGTTATACATTTACGGCTTAGTATACACTTAAAAAGAGCCGCCTAGGGTGGACACCCTTATCAACCAGGTGCATGCTTCGACCCGTCTACGACACAATCTAGCCCCGTTACATACTCGCCCACCACCATACTACCCCAATCACACAGTGAGATTCAAACCTGTCGCATCGTAGGGCACCCACTAGACACCCCAGGTACACAGTGGTGATATCCCACCACACCCCTCTACGACCAATTACTTCTCCTCTCTAAGCCCTCACCACCCCTTAGTAGACATTTAAAAGTCCCCGTCTAGGGGGGACATCGATATCGACCAGCAGCGTGATTAGAACCACCAATGGTACCACCTAGCTCCGTTACACACTCGACCACCACCACACTACATCAACCACACCTTGAGATTCGAACCTGCCAAGCGCAAGGGCAGTAACTAGAACCCCTGTTACACATTGGTGATATCCCACTATGACCAACTACGCACCCCCGTCTTTCACCCCTTACCAACCCACCCTACACATCATTCTTTGCGCTTATTATTTTATTCCGACACCGCCCTTGATTTAAAACAGATATATATAACAATACGTACAATACGACACACAGGACGGCCGACGTTTCGATTCTCAGAATCTTTGTCAAGAACAGGACAACACAGATATATAAAACAACGGAAAATAAAATACAAAAAAAAAAAAAATACAATGCAGAACTACTCGGTCCCCATGAGGGAGCAGAAATGGCGGCTTTGCTGGTTGCGAAGGCACTCTTTGGCTACAGAGTTTAAGTATAGTGGGTTGCCAGATAGGGTTTATGTCGCCAAAAATATGCGAACAGTCTGATATGAATATATAGGGGTGTGAAGACAGTTAGGTATGGATATATAGGGAGAGGACAGCATAGTTATAGACAGTGTAAACAGTTGGATATGTGAACAGTTAGATGTGAATGTATAGACGGAAGATGGCACAGTTATACAGTGGCGTCCACAACAGTATTGATACCTGCTGGATGGACGCATCCCAGAGAGTTGATTAATTGGCATTAAATTGTGAGCCTAATGGAGCTGTTGGAGAAGCAAGGTTTCAATGCAGTGACACATACATCTTCGACTCCATTATGGTTGGAGGAATTAAAATGGTTGGGGACAGGTTTGTCTGCGCCCTGATTAATGTCTCTGAGGTGTTCTCTAAAACGATCAGCAAGGCGTCTGCCACTTTGACCAATGTATTTCATGTCACATCGTTTGCAGATGATAACATATATAAGATTGCGGGATGTGCAAGTAAAAGAATCTTTCAAGGAGAAGGTGCCTAGGAGGAATGCAATCGCCGGTGTCTGAACAACGTATGGGCATGTCAGACAGTTCTTACGGTGGCATTTGAAAGTGCCCACAGATGAAGTAACTGTGGGGAGGTGTGGCGAAAACCTGGCTGCACCCGCCCCTCTTGCTTAGTACTCAGTATATTATAAAGATTCTTTAAGATATGTTTACATTAAGGTTACGTTTACTTTGTATTTATAGTAATGGGGTAATTGATTTTGGCTTTCTTATCCTGACCAACTACAACCAAGAGACAAATGGGCCCGGAAACGGCCACTTGCTAATCCTAGTTCCACGTCCGGTCTCACTTTTCTGCCAGAAATAGCAGACAACGGTTTGGCCAATTGTGGTGTTCGAAAGGCAACCATTTTAATAGTAGATTACTTACACAAGTAATAAATAGTTCAATAGTAGATTACTTAAACAAGTAATAGTTCAATAGTAGATTACTGAAATAAGTAATAAGCCTCACCAAATTTTATATTTAACAAGTGCCCAGACCCGTAGTGAGAATCTGATTCTGGAACTAGGTCACTGCTCTACAGTATATCCTGGGGCGTTCTTGAATATTATTATTGGTTACATGCCCAGAAGCATATTCATTCGCCTTCGTATCAGGACTATGTCAATTACATGTCACTACCTCTTTGTGTCTCTTGTACACTGTGGAGTATCAGTTTTGGGTTATTAGGTTAGCGATCCATTTCCTTTCCTTAATACACCTTGTACACTTTTGAGTGTCAGTTTGGGTCTTAGGTTAGTGATCCAGTTATTTTCCCCAATACACATTTGCGCCTCTTTTACACTTAGGAGCGTCAGCTGTGGTTGTTAGGTTTGTGATCCATTTCCTTTCCTATCACATCAACAGTACAGTCACAGTTAGGGATTGGTTCGATAGCAAGATTCAGAATGAAGACAGAGGGTAGTCACAGACTAGGACAGACACATGAGATTCCAACCCAGGCCACCACTTATCAGTCGTCTATTTTGGTTTGACTTTCAGAGTGTTGTGGTATACCAGAGCAACTCACCAGCAGCATCAACTATCGTTGCAACCCAGCAACATAACATCAGTGTTGCACATCCGCGACTCTGAAAGAACTGATTTATGGGCCACTGGTGAATAGGGTGACCCGAAGAGAAACGACGGGGAGACTACCATCTTCACCGTTGGAAACACCATTCGCAGCTGAGTGCCTAAACACCTTCCTGGAGTCACAGCCATACTTTGCTTGACCTACCACCATCCCGTCTTATGATTAATAAGACCTCGCTCCGAGAACATTGTTTTTTTAAAATATACTTCTCATCAGTTATTCTCCTTTTACGTTCCTTGTGGGAACTTATAATTTCTATTTTCAAATATTAAACTTGTGATAAGCGGTGTTGTCGTTTGTTGCTAAATAAGCAACCCTTATTAATATCTTCATATCCAACATTTAAATAGATCACACAAGTGTGAGAGTAGGACGAAAGTTGAACCTTCATCTTTATCGACTTATTTGTGCTGCATAGCTCAAGTCTAGGGGATGAATTATCTTTCCACAGGATCATTGTGTCACTGCTAACTAAGTTTGCTGTCATCTTTGTGTGTATAGCTGTACAACTTTATCTGCAGTCCTGTGCCACTGTAAGAATAGTAGACTTCTATATCTGGGACAATTGGTCATACTCCCTTTGTTTTTCACGAGCCACTCGTCGGCTATTTCTTCAGTGGGGAGTCTTTCCTAGCCGTTAGGCTCATTGTCTTCTACTGTACCTGTGAGACTTCTCTTAACGGTAGCTGACCACGCGACAGGAGGCGACTATGCACAAGGTGGTCTCTGAGGCTCTGGTTTCGGCGGAAAGTTACCCTAGGGCCATTAGAGAATACCCCGCGAGTGGTTGGATCGGATTCCAGGATAGACCAGTGTGGGGGGAAAATGTGCTTGATGGCACAGACATGTGGCTGGAAGATGAGGATGAGCTTAGGTTCATTGTCAGGAGGTCGCGTTTGTTTGACAAGGGACATTTCACGCGAGACTTGGGTTATGCGACAGAAAGCTGTGGACAAGACGTACTCTGAGTAGGACCGTCTGCGGAAAAGGTCAAGCATTTCATGGGCTTTCTCGAGGAAGTCATTATCATCCTGACAGATACGACGAAGACGGAGTAGCTGGGAATATGGGATGGAATCTTTGCAGCTTTTGGGGTAGGATGAGCTGTACAGGAGGAAACCGTTAGCATCTGTAGGTTTGTAATACACGGAGGTCGTGAGACCTGTAGGGTTTAATTTAATAGTGGTGTCAAGGAAATTGACAGAGGTGGTGGAAATTTCTGTGGGGAATTTGATCGATGGATGGAAGTTCTTGACGTAATTGATGAAGCGATTTAGTTCCGCCTCTGTCATGTCAGTGTCAGTGAGACCCCATTTTAGTGCCCATGTGACCCAGCTACGAATGCTTATTTGTGGGACATTTGGAACACCAGATTGAACTCAGCTATGATGGTCTTCTCCCTTCTTTTAACGACGCTACATCGATGACGGCATAGGTCTCACTGACATGACAGAGGCGGAACTAAATCGCTTCATCAATTATGTCAAGAACTTCCATCCATCGATCAAATTCCCCACAGAAATTTCCACCACCTCTGTCAATTTCCTTGACACCACTATTAAATTAAACCCTACAGGCCTCACGACCTCCGTGTATTACAAACCTTCGAATGCTAACGGTTTCCTCCTGTGCAGCTCATCACACCCCAAAAGCTGCAAAGATTCCATCCCATATTCTCAGCTACTCCGTCTTGGTCGTACCTGTCAGGATGATAATGACTTCCTCGAGAAAGCCCGTGAAATGCTGGACTTTTTCCGCAGACGGTCCTACCCAGAAAACGTCTTGCCCACAGCCTTCTGTCGCATAACCCAAGTCTCACGTGAAATGTCCCTTGTCAAACAAACGCGACCTCCTAACAATGAACCTAAGCGTATCCTCACCTTCCATCCACATGCCTATGCCATCAAGCAGATTTTCCTCAGACACTGGTCTATCCTGGAATCCGATCCGGCCACTTGTGAGGGATTCTCTAATGGCCCTAGGGTAATTTTCTGCCGAAACCAGAGCCTCAGAAACCACCTTGTGCATAGTCGTCTCCCCACAGTTACTTCATATGTGGGCACTTTCAAATGCCACCGTAAGAACTGTCTGACATGCCCATACGTTGTTCAGACACCGGCGATTGCATTCCCCCTAGGTACCTTCTCTTTGAAGGATTCTTTTACTTGCACATCCCGCAATCTTATATATGTTATCATCTGCAAACGATGTGACATGAAATACATTGGTCAAAGTGGCAGACGCCTTGCCGACCGTTTTAGAGAACACCTCAGAGACATTAATCAGGGCGCTGACAAACCCGTCCCTAACCATTTTAATTCCTCCAACCATAATGGAGCCGACGATGTATGTGTCACTGCATTGAAACCTTGCTTCTCCAACAGCTCCATTAGACTCAAAATTTAATGCCAGTTAATCAACTCTCTGGGATGCGTCCATCCAGCAGGTATCAATACTGTTGTGTTCGCCACTGTATAACTGTGCCATCTTCCGTCTATAAATTCATATCTAACTATTCACATACCCAACTGTTTACACTGTCTATAACTATGCTGTCCTCTCCCTATATATCCATATCTAAATGTCTTCACACCCCTATATATTCATATCAGACTGTTCGCATATTTTTGGCGACATAAACCCTATCTGGCAACCCACTGTACTTAAACTATGTAGCCAAAGAGTGTCTTCGCAACCAGCAAAGCCGCCATTTCTGCTCCCTCATGGGAACCGAGTGTAACGAGTTCACCTTAGGTAGTGAGAGTGAACCACACCCTAGGTGTCTCTGGCACTCCCGTGTATTCTAGCCCCAGGGGTTGGACAGGCAGATACACATTTTTACTCTGTGGTTGATCTCATATTAGTTAATTAAGTCTACAAGCCCCTCCAGATTCTAGACCCCCACTAACTACCTACTCCTGTGGAACAATGAACACTTAGGCATCGTCCGAGACCACACTCAATCATTATACAAAGAGCAAGTCAACGTACATAAAGTTTATTCTACCCTTGAGAATATAGAACTGAAATGAACTTCCTGATAGAATAATCTACACAAATAGAGGATAGAGTAGAGACAGAATCAGAGATAGTGTTCTCATCATGGAGTTGAGAAGTAGATTGGATGCAGATGTCCCGTCCAGTCGGTCCGCCACTCACCCGGCTTCCTTCCAGTGAGATGACTAGAACCTTGGAGACCACTCCGTCTCCAGAGCGTAGATTCACCACAATAGAGTCACTGCTGGACCTCACTCAACTGGACCAACTGCATCTGTATCACTCCCTCGGAGTCAATGTTAATACACAGTTCTGTAACAACCCTGGTTGGGAGACAATCCTGCTGGACTTGACTCCAAGTATTCGTGACTTCGATGAACCTAAGTAGTCACTGACCAATCAAATGGTCCATCAAGCATAGCACAGTCACACTGCTTAAAGAATATGCCCATGACCAATTCAATGGTCCCTTCTTCACATCACGGTAACACTGATTGAAGAATATCAATTACCAATTCAATGGTCCCTCACAGTAACCTTGCTTGAAGAATGTCAATGACCAATTCAATGGTCCCTCACAGTAACACTGCTTGAAGCATCAGATATGGCAACTGAAATGTCACTGAGTCCTACTCGAACACAGTTCATAATCTTCATACTGGATCAGTACATTATTATAATCAGACATCTATTTCATGGAAAACAATTCAGGTTGGACTATAATCAATTGTCCCTTCCACCTGGTAACACTTGTCACAAGTTACAATGAATAGCTGGTGTAGTTCTTCTCAAGACCTGCCACTATGGCTGTCATAAGAACCATTCAAGTGTCTAAATCTCATTTTTCCACGTTGAGGCGGAACCACCGTAATGCTATACGGTCAGGTGTTTCCTTTCTTTGAGCATGATTACTCAAAATACTGAAATGTTCCTGGCTGAAATAGAATATCTTCTACCGTAGCAAACCATCACAAACCATCACGTCCCACACGTGCACATTCATAGCACCTGGGTTACTTGATGCAAACCTTCACGCATGGTGAATCACATTGGGTACATGGTGTGGTGGAGTCAGGCGTGATAAGTAAAGAATTGAACCCTTCGCTGTGTCACACGAAGTGGTTTCCTGCCAACGACAATTATAGTTGACTGGTTCCTCAACAGGCAAACTCCTGAAAAGGAAGAGCGACCGGTGAGAGTATACTGGCCCAAACCTTAGTCCACATGCATCCTACCAATGACTACTCAACCCTCAGTCATGCTACGTAGTTATCAATATAACCAAAGCATTATCTCTATATGGAGAGTAGTAAAGCATGGGTTCTGGAATATCAGCTGGCCTCTCAGAACAGCCCGTCAAACAGAGCAAGAAATCAGAATGACGAGTCTGATCGTAGGTCTCACCTATCCCTAATCATCTACCAGTCGTCGCTAACGTCAGTAGTGATAGTAGGCTGTTATCATAGTTCTAATTTAATCGAACTAAACAATAAGGTAAAGAGTCCCTGGACTCGTTCCTAACATCATCAATGTTCATTAAGAAACATAATATTGATCAATATACCATCCCTCGGGATATAGGAATAGTACATGATCACATCCAATATGTACACAAGCCTGTTTGCTGGTGGGACCTCCTGCCCACGCTATAGCAAACTCTTCTTATCAGACTCTTCCTTAGAGTCCAGAAGCCTTCTTGAGAATACATGTTCCCCACATGTTCCAAGGGTAATGTTCCAGTTCCGCCCTCTCAAGTGGGTTAGCCTTGGTCGGACCGAACTTCATCGTTGGTCTGGTTTACCAACCTATACTTTCATAACTTGCTTTCACATCCCCCATATCCTATATGTCCCCCGTCTCATACAGCCTCCTTGCATCCTTCCATACTTCCAGCACCTTAACATTCACTCGCACTAGCGCCAGTATGAAAGAAACAGGATAGCTCAGAAGAGTTCAGAACGCATGTTTATATCGCGACGGCACGCAGTGTTATCACGCGTCGACCTATTCGGCGTTCGGAATTACCCCAGGAAGTATCACATGCCATGACCTAATATATATATACACAATGTCACATCATATATATATATCACCAAAGCAGACCTACCTTACCACAGAAATCCGGTGTCCCACACAATGAATTCACTATTAAGTTACTACACAATAGTTACATCATTCCTGGTGGCACAGAACTACGTTCTTCCTTTACTTAGTAACTAAGCACAATTTTGTCTGAATCTCCACCTACCAACTTACCTGGTGTTCTAACCGTTCTTCTGGCTTCAGCAACGGACTTACATAAATCTAAGTTTCTATCAGGCACAAGTAACTATGTTTTATTCTAACACAGCAATCTAATAGATGCAACGATTTACAATATATGGTAAATATAATTTACATCCATATAGCCCCATCGCCTTCCTGCGTTCCCAACAGCTGATTCGCGAACACACAGTAAACAAACACACGATTAGCCGTCAACTGCGTTATCGATCGGTTTGCTAATTAGTATGCAAGGACATCCGCATAGGTAATGAGGTTAGAACAATGGCGTGTGGTACGAACTTACAAAGTTAAATTATTTAAACAAATATGTACCTGAATGTGGGAAACCAGATTTCCAGTCAGCTTCAGAACTGTTCAAGGGCTTCTCAGCTTCCTGTCTATAACAGTCAGCCGAATCATGGTTGAGGTGAGACGCCACACAAACTTGGCTCACAAGGCTTGCGTCTGCTCTCTCCGAGCACAGTGAAAGTGAATGAAAGGTTAAGCCACTTTCCCCACTCGTGCCAACTCAATGCGCACGAGAAGATAGGGCTTCTTGAGAAAAGACACTTTCTCGGGAAACCGTCATTCCCCGCCTAGAATTTCTAGATCTTTCTGCACGAGAATTTAGTGCGATACCCAGCCTCCCGGGTCACTCAATTCTCGGTGTTTCGAGAAGATTCTAGATAGTAATTCCTCTATCGGCTTCCCTCAGTCTATTTTTAGCTGGGGAAGTCCCCCGATGACGCGCCAAAATAGTGCGGGATCTTTACGACCCAAGACAGATAAACGCGTTTCGTCACACCGAGTAGTTGTGCCTTTTGTTTTTGCATTTTGTTTTTCGTTGTTTTATATATCTGTGCTGTCCTGTCCTTGACAAAGATTCTGAGAATCGAAACGCCGGCCGTCCTGTGTGACGTATTGTACGTATTTGTGTGTTTTTTTTATTTTATTATTTCATTTTATATATTTATTGATTGCTTCTGATTTTGGATTTTCACCGGTATACAATGGATCTCCTTGTAAGGTATGTGCAACGTGTTTGTGTTTAGTACGTTTCTTCTCGCAGGAGTTAAATATACCTATTTGTTTCTAATACAAATACGAGGCTTCACTCATACTGCGCCCTATGAAATAGGGTCAGTAAGGTTGATTGTTTTACTACGTATTATGCTGTGTAGAACGTTTTACAAATATGAGGCTTCCCTCATATTGTTCCCTATGACATAGGTTCAATAAGGTTGATTGTTATACCACGTATTATATGATCAAATCACCATTTGTTTATATTATTGGGGTTGTATAAGATCAGACTATCAGTCATACACGTGCTGTAGGTAGGCACAGAGAAGCAAGATTATTGTTGTAGGTGTGGTGCTGGTGTGTGACCCACAGGTTTTCTCTTGCTGTGTGTGAGTGCACATCTCATAATTGGAATCAAGGAACGACGTGTGCCAGAGACAGCCCGGATAATGGATATACTGTGGTTGTGTCTGCCACAGCATCTCTCGGTGCTGTTCATTGTATGAGATAAAGGACAGATAGGTGTGAATGAGAGACAAAATGTTGCCTAGTACACGGATGATTGATATACTAGGGGTATAAGGCCCTTAGCTTCTCTCATAGCTGTTGATCTCTCGCAACGTGCAGTGAGCAAGAAGAAAGTAGTGATACCACACATGTGCATACATACATACATATACACACTTGCACACACACACACGCACTCACACACCACCATATATATATATATATATATATATATATATATATATATATATATATATATATATATATATATATATATATATATATATATATGCATTTACATACATACACACATACATATACAATACACGTATATATATATATATATATATATATATATATATATATATATATATATATATATATATATATATATATGCATTCGTATACATACATACACACAAGCACACGTATACATGTATACATATACCTACATAAACATTCGCATATCCTACTGATTCTTACACGTAGACATATATACTTATGTATATACGCATACACACAGAACAGCATATCTAATATGGTTGCTATCATGTTGTGGGAAAGGAACCGTAGTTAGAGACAGGAAGAGGGTGACAACTGGGAGGGTGTGAAAGCAAAAGAGTGGGGAAGGGAGGGGAAATGTCAGAAATTAGATGAAACTTTGTTGGGTGTTGAAGCCATGTGTTGTTAGGCACCCCATAGAGAATATGAGCCGATTCTCTATATATTTGCATTAATTGACCCCGGACGAGCAAGACTGGATGGCAGTGACCTGGACATCGGAAGCACCTTGGTGATTTGCGCTGTTGAAATGGGTGGAGACCGGCTTAGGGGCGTTATGATGGATGTCCAGCAGATGTTGGCGGAATCTGTCAGCTAGTTTGAGGCCACTCTCACCAATATACTTCATATCACATCGTTTGCAAATGATGGCATAAATTATGCTGCGACTGGTGCAGGAAAATTCTTATTCGATGCGAAAACTGCTGTTGGGGAATAGCACCACTGGGGTGTGTACCACATATGGGCAGGTCTTGCAACGAGGTCTTAGGCAAGCCTTTGTACCTAATTGTGATGGTGGAGAGCCCTGTACCCTATTGTGGACGAGTACATCTTTGAGGTTACGGTAACGTCTGTATGCCACTAGTGGTTTCTCTGAAAATATCGCGCTAGTAGTAAGATCAGCTTGAAGGATAGACAGGTGTCGAAAGAGGATATTTTTGACTGAAATATTGCGCGGATGGTAGGTAAGCGAGAGTACCGGTAGAAGGTTTTGTGGTTTCGGCGCTGAGGTTAGAGCCTCTGCCCGGCTAATGGGCAGAGCGCGACGGAAAGCTGACGATAGGACATGATCAGGATAGCCACGAAGTCTGAAGAAGTCCAACATCTCCTAGGCCCTGTGGCGAAAATCCTCATCATCTTGGCATAGTCGTCGAAGACGCAGAAGTTGAGAGTAAGGAATTGCGTCTTTACAGGCCGGAGGGTGAGAAGAGGTGTAGAGTAGAAAGGCGGTTTATAGTAGACCGTCGTGGTGAGACCATGGGTTCCTATGGAAACCGTAAGGTCTAAGAAGTTGACGGACGACGAAGAAATATGGGAAGTGAGTTTGATAGTAGGATGAATATTGGAGAAGTCTATGAATGTTTCGAGATCACTTAATGGCATATTAGTGACACCAGCACAATCATCAATGTACCGCCTGTATAGTTCAGGGAGTCTGCCATTATATGATTGCCATATCTGGTGCTCAAGGTGGTCCATAAAGAGGCAGGAATAGCTCGGGCCCATTTTAGTACCCATGGCAACGCCACTGATCTGATGGAAGTACTGGCCATTAACCTCAAATGAGTTGAGAGTAAGAACCAGTTCTGCCAGACGTAGAATAGGCTCAATGGCAATGGTAGAGTTTAGTCGCCTGTCAAGGAAGAATTTCAAAGCTGAGAGGCTATCATTGTGTGGAATCGAAGTATTCAATGAGGCCACATCAAGGGTGAAGATATGGTACTGGTTGTCAGACGTGAATGTAATAGATTAAAACGTCGCTATCGCGCGGTTGGTGTCTTTCAAATATGATGGGAGATCACCAACCAACGGTTGGAAAATGCTGTATAAGAATCCGGATATGTGCTCGGAAGGACATGCACAGGCTGATACGATCGGTTTGCCCGGATTATTCAGTTTGTGTGATTTGGGCAGCATATAAACGGTCGATCTACCCAAACAGCTGTCATGAATTTTATTAGAAAGCAGCACGTCAAATGGTTTGGCCATGCAAGTAGGTTACCATTCAACAGCATACCACAACAAGCAATGATGTACAGACCAGATGGAAACAGAGGAAGAGGCCGACCACGTAAACGTTGGACGGAGGGAATAGCAGATTCCATGAAAATATCGATACATGAAGCCCATAATCGGGCACTCTCATGGTGTTTATACTTCACCTCGACACCTCAAGGTACAAGAGGAACACGATGAGATGAGATGAGTTCTTTAGCAAAAATTATGACACAAACTACATTACGCAAAGAATCAAACATTTGAATATTCATCCGTGGACATCACTAGCATCTAATGACGTCCCTAATTATATACCCTAAATACCACCACCACCACTATCATCATCATCATCATCATCATCATCATCATCATCATCAACATCATAATCATGTACCATCATCATCATCATCTTCCACATCTGCCGTCAAGCGTCGTGGGAAGGAATATTTTGCGATCCAGCGCCCGGTGGGAGGGACTGGATAGTGTCATTCTGTGTGGTTGTACAATGTCTTTGATGTCGTCAATCCATATTCTTCTTGGACGTCCTCTTGGTCTCGCCGCGGATGATCTTTGATGTAAGGCCAGTGATGGTAGTTGTTGGTGTTACATTCTAACGACATGGCCAAACCATTTGATCTTCTGTCTTTCAATAAATGTGGCGCAAGGTGTTGACCCCACTGTCTGTCTGATAACAGCATTTTTTACTCGGTCTCGGATTGTTAAGTTGGCAGCTCTCCTCAGGCATCTCATCTCGCAGGTGTTGATTTTGCGGTGGTGTGATTTGGCTTAAGTCCAGGTTTGAGATTGGTAGCATAGGGTTGGTGTGAATATGCTGTTTATTATCTGTCGTTTTGCGGACATGGGTATATTTGAATGTTTCAGTAAGTCCATCATCATCATTATCATCATATACCTGCCTATACGCACAGCCGGTTATGATCGACATTTTACCCGATCACCGTGGCTTAGAACTCTTTAACATCTAAATGAATATCCCTCGTCACACAGAACATTCGTCTAGAGCAGAGGTTCCCAAACCACGGCCCGCGGGCCACTTGTAGCCCGCCAGCTGTAAGAAAGTGGCACGCCAGGCCTCGTGTTTTAATAATTTTTTTTTTTTTTAATGCAGTCGGAGCGCCCCGCCAGCGTGCGATAATTGTCTCTGCTCATTTATGTTAAGCTTATATATTATCGAATTCGCCTGTTCAGTTCACAACGAAACGTTATGAAGTTCTTATATCCTAGCCTTGTCTACCAATAAGAGTGCGCAAGGCGCCATGTTGCCGTCTGTTACAACTGCTTACATAGTCGTAGTATTGTGCTGAAATTAGATTTTTTCAAATAAAAATTAACCGTTAAAGCATATAAACATGACTCTGGAAAATCTAAATTCAAATGCTGGTAAAAAGCGAAAATGTGAAGATGTTGTTTGTCGTGAATTCACCGAAGAGTGGACTGAGAAATTTATGTTTATGCCTAGCCGTAGTGGTAAACCAGTTTGCTTAATCTGCGGATTTTGTGTTCCTGTTATTTAAAAAAAAATTAATCTGGAACGACATTTCACGACCAAACATTCAGACATAAATGCTCAATATCCGATCAATTCGGAGTTCAGAAACGATTTCATAGAGTACGTTCACTGACCAGGCAGCAGTCATTTTTCACCAAGGCTAACAAACAGAGCAAGAGTGATGTTGCGTTATACGACTTCCCTCTTCTGTTGGCTCGCAAAAAGAATCCGCTCACCGATACAGAAGAAATAATCAATCCTTCCCTTAAAATTGTTGCTTGAATGCTTGGCGATAAAAAGTGTGAAACAAAATTTGATCAGATTCCTTTGTCTAATAATACAATGGCCAGGCGAGTTGAAGAATTAGCCAACGATGTTCATCTTCAAGGAGCATACATATGAAAAATTGTAAATCTTTCTTTCATTGGCAATAGATGAATCCACTGACACAGCTCAAGTCGCAGTTTTTGTTCGAGCAATAAACAATAATTTTGAAGTCATTGAAGAACTTCTAGGATTTGAATCAATGCATGCAAGTACCAAAGGGACTGATCTGTTTGAAACTCTGAAATTGTGTGTAGAGAAAAATAACGTAGAATGGACCAAATTGGACAGTGTATGCACCGACGGTGCTCCGGATTTGACGGGTAAAAAGTATGGATGTCTAGCATTATTGGAACAGTTTATTGGCAGCATTATATGAAAATATCATTTTATCATTCACCAAGAAGCTCTGTGTGGAACGACTTTACATCTGAAACATGTCATGGATGTTGTTCTGAGATGTGTCAACAAAATTCGAAGTAGGGCGCTGAACAGGCGTTAGTCACAAATTTGTGCGATGACATTTCTTCATTTAAAATGAGACAACGACTGTTTATCGGACAGCTGACTGAAGAGACTTTAGAGGTGTTTTCAACTTGTGGTGTAAAAGAAATATGACTTGTTACAGTACAAAGTAAAACTTGACAGTCTTCTGGATATCTTTCAGTCGAGATTTCAAGAGTTCACAATAGATGTGGATAATGTTACTGCCATGGACCGATATGAGGTAGACAGCGGTAAACTGATAGAGTAAGAACATGTTTAGAAGAGAAGAAGAATTGGCATAGTGAGAACCGTTCACATGATCACTATGAACAAAGAACACACGATTAAGTTGAGAGAAGTCGGTGAGCAACAGATGATGATGAGGGACAAAGGGAAGTGACTCCGAGAAGTTGCGTATCACGTGACACGAGTTGTGTGGTACACGGAGGAGAGAGGGCGAGACAGAATCAGTCTTGCCAGGGTCTTCGTCAAGGACGGTTGTGAAACGAGTACAGAAGCCAAGCGACATGAAGTTGACATTACTCCAAGGTTGCAAAGATACTTCAACCTGAGGCAAAAGTGCGTCGCTCAAGTTGAGCGGCTAATTGCACAAGCCAGTCACGCTCGATAATCTTTACGCCGAGTGAACGGCAGTGGAACACAGCACATGCCCGATGTCAAGGTCAAGCCAGGCCATAAGTTGGTGATTAGAGATAACTATTGTGTAGGAGATATTTTGCAGTGTTGAACTTTGTGTAAATTGATTTAGAATCATCGCATGTCAGCCCGCACCTGTTGGTAATTGATTGTATAAACGGCGGCGATGACTTTCAATAATAAACACTGACGACAATGGCAAGGACAATGTTTGATATTCTCCTTTGTTACATGTTCCTGCTTACATCTGTCCTTGTGGCTGAATAGACGAGCCGGGAATCAGCTACATGGCAAGTGGGGAGCTAGAATATAATAAAGCAGGAGCACCAAAATAAGAGTTACCTTCAAGAAAATTCGGTAACATTCAAACAAAGAACAAGGAAGGTCACATTGGACGCCATTTGCAATTTTTTAATGAAGTCGTCAACAAACAAGTTCAACTATCAAAGCATGGTGTGAATATCGCTGTATAATATGAATATTTAACCCACAACGCTAAACACAAATGAAATACCAATTTTGACAAATATTGACCCTGGCTGAGAAAACATTTGAGTTGTGAACTCCAAATAAACTCTTAAAGACATTCACGAGTGTCAGGAACTTGGTGTCAACAAGTCTAGAAAGAAAGACTTATTAATTACTTGAAGACATTCAACAAGTGAAAAGAAAAAGAGTCAAGAAAGTGAACCCACAAATACAACGACGACACATGATCAGTTGCTCAAAATGCTAACAGACAGTTCTGTCAACAGTTAAAACGCATCATACAAGACAATATATCAAAACAACAATGATGGCTGAATTTTGACTGAAATCTCATAACTACAGTTATATAAGTAGTAGGAAGTGCGATAATTGAGTCGACTTTGTGGGACAATCAAAATTTCAATCAAATATTTCAAGATGACGAAGATGATCACAACTACATGGGGAAGAAGGGTAGAAACCATATAACAGTAGTATACCAAGTTATTTTCATCTGGATTCAAGGATCAGAATTTTTTCAAGACATTTGTCTAAGATTCAACGTTGGTCTCCAACTAACATTGAACAACTTAAACAACCGAAGTCAACATACCGATTCAGTCCAGAACAATAACACGACATCACCACAGTGAATCTACATGATATTAAACATTTTTCCACTCGAGTTACAGAAAGGCCAGAATTTCCCGACAGATCTATCCGAAGTTTGAGCCTTCGTCAACGATCAACATTCAAGACCTCGACGACTGGAAGGAAGATGCCGGACCAGTGAAGAACCGCAACACAGCAGCAGCAATAAGGCATCAGGCGAGTGAAATTGTCTGACTGTGTTTGTATCATTTTGTGCGGCTGTTAAGAGTGGATATTTGGTTATTTTCTCCACAGGTTTTTGTCATTTTCTCCATTATAGGTGTTGAGCTTACATCAAGCAAGAGTATAGAGATAATTTATGAATTAATCGAAGATCTCAATAAGAATTATCAGTGATCAGGAACAAGATCCACAGACATCACACATATGTTCTAAGTGTTCCAGTGTTGGGAAACTAAGATAGTATACTTCATATATAGATATTATACCACTCATAGTATCTATCATCTATTTTTCTGGGGTAATATTTCAAACCTTGTGACACCACGATAACTCCACGCAAAGGTTACTTCTATTTGTGAGTATCATTCAATAAAGTAACAACGATAGACTCTAAATAAGCACACCATCATTTATCACATAATCAAAAACAGCATATACTATATACTATTAATACCTTGGGCTACTAATACATCATATTCTTGGCAGAGTAGTTGAGCATATGTAACAAACATGTCATTACAAGATTTCATGGCCATGGGAGAGAAGTGTGGCATGACAGGGCCGGACCTAGCAGCATGGGCCAAACAAGAATTAAAAGAACATCAAGCAAAACAACGTGAAGAGAGAGCAGCTGCAACGGAAGCCAGGGAGGCACAAGCAGCGATAGATAAAGAAAAAAGAGAGGGACTAGAGAAACAAAAAGAAAATGAACTGGCAATAGAAAAAGGAAAAATAGCCTTGGAGAAAGAAAGACTTGCCTTTGAGAAAGAGAGACTGGCAACAGAGTTATTAATTAAAGACAAAGAGATTGAGGGCAACTTAAAGGTGAAGACACTAGAGAAATACAAAGACGCAGAGATAGCCCAAGCGAAGGTAACAGCAAAAGCGTTAGATCCTATTAAACGGTATAGCGGGCTTATTAGAAACTTTACGCAAGGGGATTCCATCTCGGCGTGGGTAACAAATTTCGAAATGTTAATGAACCACTACAAAATTCCATCTGAAGACTGGGCCATACTCTTCCACGGGCATTTGGCCCTTGAGCCCTTAAAAGTGATGGAGGTGATACCTGAAAACCTTCGCACTACTACACATATGTTAGAAACCCAGTTTTATCACATTTCTCACTAGACCAAGCAGGATTACGACCCAAATTTAGAACCTTAGCACCAAAAGCCAATCAAAATTTTCTAGATTACGTAGCAGAGACAACTTCACTCTTTGATAAATGGCTCAAAGCTGCCGACATAGGGTCGGACTTCAATAAACACCGCGATCTCATGGTTCGAGATAAACTAATTTCCTCAGTTCCAGCAGAAATGGCAACATTCCTAGTAGAGAATAAATGTTCAACGGTATCAGAAATGGAAGCCAAAGGCGAAGCATTCTACAACGCCCATAGGGATATTTTCTCAGAAGGGGCGCAGCCAGATTTAGTGATAGGGGCAGCAGCCAATGTGTCCAACCAAAGATACAGTACAAAACCGAATAAATTCCAACAATATGGTCCACAATATCGAGGAAGAGGACCATATTACAAGAGTGAGAACGCACAAAGGGAACCAGAGAGAATAAAAAAAAGGATACTTGAGACAATGTCCTTATTGCAAGATACAACACGGCTCCCTGGAAATGTGTGACAAAAACCCTGATTATAACACATATCTTCAGAACTTGATATCACAAAAAGCCAACAAGTACGCTGCTTACAAGAACAATGCAAAATGTTATGTATGCAATACTTATGGACATGTAAGTAGAGAATCCCAGGTTAGAAAAACTTGGAAAGAAGCCAGTGCAGCATTCCTATTTACTAGTAGTTCACCAGACGAATATGAACAAACAAACGCAGTGAAAATAAAGACTGGGAAAAATGACAGCGATGACGACATTCCAAACACAAAGAAAGTACCTAGATGGCTAACAAACATAAAAGGTATGCTATACCAATAACAATTAGTTCAATGACAGTTCAATGGAACAACCATAGTTATTTTATCCGATGGTAAAACTTTAATAGTAATTAAAATAACTTTCACGGATATTCTATAAATATCTTATGATTTTAATTAGTTAGTTTAGGATACAGAAAACAAAACAGCACTACCACACACATTGAGAACACAGTAGAATCACAATATAAGGATATCACCTTGTTAACAATAAGAAAAGAAACATCTCTTTACATATACATTCAACATTCAAGTTACTTACCATCTCAAACTATCTTGTTATGCACTTAGACACATACATATACAACTAAATACATTACTATTCACTACATACACACTCCACACTACATACACAATAAAAACAACAACTTTTTAACTTCATTACATAAGGAAGATACTATACGGTAATGAGATTACAAAAAACAAGTATATTCAGAGTACATTAAGGGTAACAAGAAGACACAGTTATCCAAATATTACTTAAAACTCTGAACTGCCGTATAGAATGAGTACAGATACCAGCAGTCAATTTGACATTGTACTTAATTAATTAGTAAGAGTCAGATATGTACATATTTTTTCCATTTTTATTAATTACCAGAATGCGCAGAAGATGAATGAAAGAGTTGGTGAACCGTGCAAGCACCACCGTTAATCCATCCATATATCTGGAAAAGCTAGCATTCCAAGTCTACAATCCTAGGGCACCAAACCAGCACAAACGAGCTAGCGGAAAAGACCAGCCCAGGTTAAACAAGTAGAACCAACCACACCCATGGTTAAATAATTGAGTGCTAGTAGATTTAATGATTGATAATATGAATTCATCTGTCATGTTGCATATTCCATCAATCAGATGTAAATTATCATATTCCATATTTCATCAATCAGGTGTAAATTATTATATTGCATATTCCATCAATCAGGTGTAAACTATCATATTGCATATTCCATCAATCAAATGTAAATTATCATATTGCATATTCCATTCATTATGAGTAAGCTATCAGCCAATCCATGTATAAGAACCAATTCTCAGATACCAAGTGAGAGAAACCTACGGTATCGAAAATGGAACACAGCAAAGCTGAAGATTGAGAATATTACAACAGACGACAACAAAATCAACCACAAGTACAACGAGAACACTGATGTCATCAGAGACCTAATGAGGTCGACACAGGCTGCGGTGATTAGGTCCGAGGCAACGGCAAGCCATAATACACGATGGTATAACCACCAGTAAACATATCATCACACATATTACAATGATGATAACAGTATATCGTTGTGCCATTGGGGTAGATAGGTTTTCATACACATTATTATTCATGTGAAAATTCTTTACAGATGCAGAGTTGTGAGGACTTAATAATGTATCTTTTGCAGAAATAATAAAAGATAAGAGAAGCACCAACCAAGACTAAAGCAAGAGACACAAATCATAAATTATAACAACGGTGGCAATAAATACAACATGAAATGACGGTCAAGAAACAAAGTTGCAACATATGACACGAGTGGGTGGTAGTATTTAATATTGATGCTACAACATATAATCACATTGACAATGTAAATCAATGTCACATTTTTAATTTGCTGTCAGTGTATAATATTGCATGAATATTTCAGATATGTCAATGAAATTTATTGATGATAATTTTATTCATTGATTCACATATTCCATAATAGAGAGGATCATGCATACAAATGTACATATATCTTAAGGTACATCTCCATTGTTCAACAATGAACGGGTCTAGCAAACCAACATAAGGCTAACAGACGGCATTGGACTGAAATGAAGAAACATAGAGACGGAAAGAAACATTTCACCAGAAAAAAAGAACACAAGTAACAGAAAGCGGTTCAACATCAACCAACAAGGCAGATAGAAGATCAAAGTATTATAAACTTTGACAGACACAAAGATATTGATAAATGAGTCTACAAGATAGATATATATCGGCAATAAGATGAACTTGCGGTTATAAGACGAAAAGACATCTTTCACGAAGAAGAAGTAATCACCCTAGACAAATGAAATATAAATAGACCGCAAACAAAGGGTTTATGCAATAACCCCATCTATGAGTATTAAAGGATTACGTCATACGGTAGACCCAAAGGACAACTGAGAAGTACAGCGGTACAAAAGTCATGTACATATTGCTCATATATTCCACGATACCATATATAAATAATAATATAGATGGTAATGGTACCTATTAACCACGCATATCCCCTCATTCGGGCGTAATGGCCTTGATAGGTTTGAGGTTGCTTGTCTGTAGGGCAAATGAGGGACTACTATGGAGAGGCCACGGGACCTTATGAAGCTCATAGTATGTTAGACCAACCCCCCCCCCCCCATAGGTTGGCTACACGTCGTCTGCGCGGAAAGCAGATTGATAGGGCGTGCCTGAACATAATAATAACTTTTTTTTTCATTTTGTGCAGTGGTTAATGGAATGCCATACTATCATATTATCAGTCAGAATAAGGTTGTGGAAGTACAACAATATAGTATAGAGTAATAAACTGACTACCCATATCGCTTCATGTCATGGGATTGAAAAACCAAATAGACTGTGAAAATGGCTACACCATTTTCAAAAAAATGGGGGGGGGGCGGCATAATGCCATGGACCGATATGAGGTAGACAGCGGTAAACTGATAGAGTAAGAACATGTTTAGAAGAGAAGAAGAATTGGCATAGTGAGAACCGTTCACATGATCACTATGAACAAAGAACACACGATTAAGTTGAGAGAAGTCGGTGAGCAACAGGTGATGATGAAGGACAAAGGGAAGTGACTCCGAGAAGTTTCGTATCACGTGACACGAGTTGTGTGGTACACGGAGGAGAGAGGGCGAGACAGAATCAGTCTTGCCAGGGTCTTCGTCAAGGACGGTTGTGAAACGAGTACAGAAGCCAAGCGACATGAAGTTGACATTACTCCAAGGTTGCAAAGATACTTCAACCTGAGGCAAAAGTGTGTCGCCCAAGTTGAGCGGCTAATTACACAAGCCAGTCACGCTCGATAATCTGTACGCCGAGTTAACGGCAGTGGAACACAGCACATGCCCGATGTCAAGGTCAAGCCAGGCTGTAAGTTGGTGATTAGAGATAACTATTGTGTAGGGGATATTTTGCAGTGTTGAACTTTGTGTAAATTGATTTAGAATCATCGCATGTCAGCCCGCACCTGTTGGTAATTGATTGTATAAACGGCGGCGATGACTTTCAATAATAAACACTGACGACAATGGCAAGGACATTGGCTTGTTTGATATTCTCCTTTGTTACATGTTCCTGCTTACATCTGTCCTTGTGGCTGAATAGACGAGCCGGGAATCAGCTACATGGCAGTTACCCTCTTCGTATTTTCTATTGCCAAGCTCTGTCAATTACAGCAAAACCTTTAGCACGAAGTAATTGATTTGAAATGCAATTCTGCACTGAGATGTAAATTTCTGGAGCTGCCTGCTTCGCCTACAGCTGATCATATGATTTCATTCTGGCGACTATTGCTTGTCGAACAATTTGAACACTTGCCTTCATTCGCCCAGAGATACATTTGTCATTTTGGTTTGACTTACAGATACGAGCAGTCATTTTCCCCAATGACCGTTATAAAAAGACAAGCAACATTCCAGACTCACCGACAGTAACCTAGTTGCGCTTATGACTTTGGGCCTGACAGATTTGTGCCCAGATATTGATAAACTGGCATCTGAACTTAAGTAACTGGTTATGAAGAACAGTTACAATTGTAAATTAATAACATTAATAGCGATTTTCGAAACTGATTAAAAATTTATTGTTAAATGAAATTTTGATTGTAAACCAAAAAATGACCGTAGTGTAGTACTGACACTGACTGCCTTTAAAGTTTAAGAATTTTGTTGACCAGAGAGAAAGGTAAGAATGATTTTTCACGACTTTTATAATTTTATAACGTTGTGGCCCGCTTAACTACCGAAAATAGTAGATATGGCTCTCCGCTTGAAAAGCTTGGGAACCACTGGTCTAGAGGTTCAGACAGGCTAAACCTCGAATGTGTTCCTCCTTCTACCGTTCTACAGTCTCACATAGATTGCGAAAGTTCAACGGGGCATGTCAGGACTATGGTTTAAGCTCCATGCACCTATTATACATGTTGAGATTTGAATTATGGTACGACCAGCCTCACACTGGTCGCCTTTACTTCCCAACGCGTCCCCTAGCCTTATTCTACGTCGGAAATTCATGTACACCTTTACTCCAAGTTTCAGTGAAGATTTGAACTCATGGCCCTCTAGCCGGCAGACAAGTTTGTCGGCCGCTACACTCGCCAGATAACTATGCCGTCCTGACTTAACCTTCCAGTTCAGTGAACAATACACGCCACATTGGGTGCCAGGTCACTTGTGTTCCTCAGGATAATTTACGACCTGGCTGGCCTCCAGCGGGTAACCTAGTGAATGCTAATCGCGTGTGTTGTTTACCTCCCGCGTGTGCTGCTCTTGTCCACCGTTCATTTATCAACTGTATAATCTATGACTTAACTAGATAATGCCGGTCTCCCTGGCCTAGGTATTAACTTCTGTCTCTGCAAACCCGTATATTATCGTGAGTAACGTGACATTGCGCGAGAATCGGTAGCGCTTCTCGTCGCGTCGGTAACTTACGGGGTATATGAGCCTGCCGCTCAGAAAGCAATGGCAAATTACTGGGCGTAATCTTGCCTAGTACATCAACATCAGCTGAAAAATACTGATGTTGACTGCAACATCCTGTAAGGGATATGGGGGGGGGGGGAATTAGTTGTTTGGCGACTAATAAACTAAATAAGTACTAGTTAGTTAGTAGTTAGTTAGTTAGTTAGTTAGTTAGTTAGTTAGTTAGTTGAGTCTATTTTACAGGACGTCGCAGTCAACTCCAGCATTTGTCGGCTGCTTGTGATTTCTTGGCAAGTTTACGTTCAGTAGTTTGCCGTTGCTTTCTGAATTGGCTGATGTCACCTCTGCCCACACACGGTCTTAACAAAGTACTTAGTTAAACTTATAACAACATGCGTGATCTCCGTTGTTTAGCGAATGTTTGCAAGTCTGTGTTGTATACAGATCTTTCGGCTTGTCTACCTCGCACGTTTAGAGCGATTGTCCGGGCGTGCTTCCTCCGGTTTAGCTGTAGCTAGTTTATGTCCCAAACTTCCACGTAGAGTAGTGTTCTGGCATTTCCTCCGTGATCTGGGTCCCTTGGCTAGCAAGTCTTACATGCGGCTTTCCTGGGCTTGTCCACCTTAAGCTGTTAATGTCGATTTCTAGCATTCCTCCGTCCCGTTACTATCAATGTTGTAAGTCTGCGTTCAATACGGTCCTCGGGTATGCTCGCCTGACCGTTCGTGCAATCTTGCTAGTAGTCTCCTCGCTTATTGAGCGTTCCTTACGGCATGTAGGTGTGGTCGTTTTCTTGAGTTGCTTGCTTGCTTGATTCCAGAACAAAAATTATAAACTTGGTCTCATTCAACCCGCTTCCTCATCGTTGTCTAGAGTGGAGATCCGTAGGTTTGTGTGTTTTGATACTGTTCGTATTTGTGCTCTCTTTGGAGTGATTTCTGGCTCGGGTTGGTTATTGCTCTCGCTCTGGTGCCGGTGTAAGTTTGTTATTGTGCTGGCTGTGAATTATATTATTGGCTTGTATTTATCCTGATAAATACCGGTCCTTGGTAGGGACTGTCCGGTTCCGCATACGTCCGGTTCATTCATTGGCACCTTTCCGTCTTGACAGACGATAGTTTGGTGCATTGTGCTTCAAAAAGGCTTAATAACTACAATCCATGGCGGTGGCGAGTGTGACTGGTAAGGCCAATTCTTGCTGCAAATGTTTGCACACAGTAGGTGCATGTGAAAACATGGTCACTTCCACCATTTTGCACCATCTTACGTCTCTCATGCTCTGTGTGTGCTTTATCTGCAATCATTTTCTCCTTTGTCTTTATTCCATTTCTGATAGTTGCCCTCCATGCATCACGTTCAGCGGCGACGTGCTCCCAATGTGCATTATCAATGCCTGTATCAATCATGTCCCGCTTACACACATCTTTGTATCGTAGAAGAGGCCGACCCTGAGATCTCCTACCCGTCTGTAATTCACCAAAGAAGATGTCCTTTGGTATTCTACCATCATCCATCCTCCTAACGTGTCCTATCCATCTAAGTCTACGAAGACTGAGCATGGAATACACCGTCACACAACCTGATCTTCCAATACTTCAGTATTTGTGATTTTGTCTTGCCACTTAATACCAAGTATTCTTCGCAGACACCGTATACGAAAGCTGTTTAAACATTTTTCTTGGCGTGAGTAAGTTGTCCAGGTTTCACTGCCATAAAGAAGAGTACTAAGGACACAGGCTTGGTAGACGAGGACTTTTGTTTTGGCAGTAAGCTTCCTGTTCTCCCAGACTCTTTTTGCTAACATGTTCATTGTTGTTGCTGCCTTGCCAATCCTGATGTTGATTTCCTGATTGAAGGATAATTTGCTATTTACCTCTGATCCTAGATATGTAAAATGGTCTACTATCTCCAGTTCGGCGTCGTCAATAAAGATTGACGGTACACCATGTGCACCTTGTGACATAATCTGTGTCTTCTTTTTGTTAATTGTTAAACCAAATTCAGAACAAGCATTGGAGAATGATGATAGTAGATGTTGTAATTCTTCCTCAGAGTGGGTCGTAATCGCAGCATCATCCGCAAAAAGCAACTCTCTGATTAGTACCCTGCTAATTTTGGTCTTGGCCTTCAATCTCTGAGCATTATAGAGGCCACCATCTGAGCGTGAGTGAATGTATATACCGTCATCCTGATCACGAAAGGCATATTTCAGTAGAGGTGAAAAGTATATCCCAAAGAGGGTGGGGGTTAGTACACAACCTTGCTTAACTCCACTCTTGATTTCAAACTCTTCTGAAGTTGAGCCATCAAACTTGATTTTACCCTTCATGCCTGTGTGGAACGATTCCACAATGGACAGAAGAGTTGGTGGGCAGCCAATCTTCTTTAGTGCTTTGAACAGACCCTCACGACTGACCAAATCGAATGCCTTTGTGAGGTCGATGAAGGCAATAAACAGTGGCTGATTTTGTTCCCGGCATTTTTCTGCATCTGTCGCAATGAGAATATCATATCAATGGTAGACCGGTTCTGACGGAAGCCGCACTGTGATTCGGGGTAGACTTGATCTCCCAGGGCTTGAAGTCTGCGCAGGAAAATTCTGGCAAATACTTTCCCAACAATACACAGAAGTGAGATACCCCTATAGTTGTTACATGCGCTCCGATCTCCCTTGTTCTTGTACAGCGTTATGATGTTTGAATCTTTGAAATCCTGTGGGACTTGTCCTTCTCGCCAGCATAGCTCTATTAGCTGGTGGATCTGTAGAGCGAGTGTGTCTTGCCCACTCCTGATCACCTCTATTGGAATCCCATCCTTACCTGGAGCCTTGCCAGATGCAAGCTCATTTATAGCACACTTAACTTCTGTTATAGTGGGACGTGTGTCCAGGTGGTCAAGAGTTGGCAGGGCCTCTATGGCGTTGAAGGCATCATCCGCTAGCTTGGTCTCACTTGAGTAAAGCTCTAAATAGTGCTCGACCCATCTATCCATTTGCTGTTTCTTATCAGTGATGATTTCTCCTGTCAAGGCTTTCAGCGGTGCACTTCTTTTGATCATTGGACCACAGGCTTTCTTTATCCCTTCATACATGCTTCTGATGTTTCCCTTATCACTTGCGATTTGAATGGACTCACATAACTTGATCCAATAGTCATTCGCACACTGCCTGGCAGCCTTTTGTACATCCTTCCTCGCTTGCTTCAGCTCACTCAGAGTGTTACGCGTTGGTCTTTCCTTGTTTTTTAAGAGAGCTATCTTCTTTTTATCAATCAAGGGCTGCAGTATCTGGTTGTTTGCCGCAAACCAGTCCTGCCTCTTATGATCCACAGTGCCGTAAACCCCTACCGCTGTTTTATAAATAGTTTCCTTTAGTTTACTCCATTTATCATTTACTATACAATTTTCTGATGTATCACTGAAAGCGTCTTCAAGTTGCTGTTGAAATTCAAAGCACTTTCCAGGATCGTGAGTGTTAGTAATATTAATCCTGGGGCTAGACTTGTGTTTAGCTGTGTAGATTCTTTTTGGTCTCAGTCTAACCCTTGCAACAACCAAAGAATGATCTGTATCACAGTCAGCACTATGGTAACTTCGAGTTAATGATGTATGGTTCAGATGTTGTCTCCGTGTGATAATGAAGTCCAGCTGATGCCAATGGCTGGATCTTGGTTGTTTCCATGTGATCTTATGCATCTCTTTTGTTTTAAAAAAGGAGTTTGTAATACATAGGTCATTTCTAGTGCAATGCTCCAGCAGCCTTTGCCCATGGCTGCTGGAGCATTGCACTAGAAATGACCTATGTATTACAAACTCATTTTTTTAAAACAAAAGAGATGCATAAGGTCACATGGAAACATCCAAGATCCGGCCATTGGCATCAGCTGGACTTCATTATCACGCGGAGACAACATCTGAACCATACATCATTAACTCGAAGTTACCACAGTGCTGACTGTGATACAGATCATTCTGTCCGGTTGATGCTTCCTTATTCTAGTGGACCTCGCGATTTCTGATTGCTTCTTTTGTATTTTTATGGTTCCTCTCAAGGTCTGGTTGTGTTTTGGGGTCCTTTCTATGGTGGGTTATACTTTTTATGGTTCTTACTATAGTTGGTTATTTCCTGTTGTCATTACTAGAGTTGGTTGCTTTCCCAGTTGGTTATGTCTTGTGTTGGCCTCCCATTGGCCTGGTTGTTTCTTGTGTGGTCCTCCCCGGGACTGCTCCCCGTCCTGTTCAGTCCTTATAAGGACTCGACGTATACCTAGGCCGACACCTCAAGGTCAGTTTCCAGCCGTCCCTCCGGTCCGCCGCTCGTTGCCCCTGGTCGCTCCAGCGCCGGTGCCCTCCACACCAAGAGGTCCCGATCAGCCCTCTAGCATCGTCCAGTGGCCCTCGAAGAAGAGCCGAGCCACCGCCATGCCACCTCGCCAGCCGCCGCCAGCCGTCCCTTTTAGGTCACCCCGAACATCTACCCCATTGAAACAGGTTGATGTCCTTTAAAAAAAAAGAATTTGGAAACAGAACGAAGACGAAAAAGTACAAACTGACATTAAAACAGATACAGACATTTATGTTGTCCTCTCCTCCTCATGGTTTCTGTCTTCTTTCTTAGGTTTTGGTTATAAATCTTGCCCTGTTCGGCAAGTGTATTGCCTTATTAGTTTCTTATCTCTGCGTTACTATTTAAGTGCAAGCATTCCGTCATTGTTATTGTTGTGTTATTATTGGCAAAGTATTCTCTTAGCTCCCTTCGCTCGTTATTGTACTCGTTGCATGATATTAAATCATGTTCGATGGCATTATCTTGCATGCATGCTACGCATACTTGGTTTTCTCTTGTGCCTTTCAGTTACCCAGTCTGTGTTTCCACAGCTTTCTGTTTGCTGGTGCTTTCATGTTGTTACTGACTTGTTGTTTGTTACTGGTTTGACCCAGCACTGGTTCGCATGTCGCCCTCTAGCGCTGTCTTGCCACTGATTCCTCCATTCTAGGAGTATGTAGGTTTTTATGATGCTCTTTCCTTCTATTGATCCTAGTCCTGTATTAATCTTATTTACACTGATTAGGCCTCGTTTCGCCGCTCTATCTGCTTTTTCATTTCCCGGGATACCCCTATGAGCTGGTATCAATCCGATGGTGACTTGACATCCCATGTACCTGAGGCTGGTGGCTGTCGCTAGTATTGCCTCTTTTATGTCGGGTCCATTCCCTCTAGTGAAATTCACGAGTGTTTTCACTGAAGACAGCGAGTCTGTCAATATATAGAGTTTCATGGATGGGTTTTCGACTGCAATCTCCAGGCCTTTTAGTATAGCAACTAGTTCGACTGAGCATACTGCTGTCTGGTCTGTTAGCTTGAACTCCCTTTTTAGTTTCCAGAATGGTACCTATACTCCTGCACCTACCTCACCCTGTTCGTTCTTGGACCCTTCTGTGTATATTATGAGGTTGTCTTTACTAATCTCGTCTATATATATAGGCCTCGGCCGCGTGTCTAGCCTCTGTGTCCTCTGTGTTCTTGGTGATGATCTTTGCTAAGCTAGTATATGTGAATGGTACTGTCAATTCCCTTGGTGGGATTGTTGGCTTATACAGTCTTGTCTGTTTCATGATTTCTTCTGGCTCCTCCTCTTCGTTCATCTTTTCTGCTGCATCCCTGCATCCCGGTCTTTTCAGCTTTACTATCGGGATGCCTCCCCATTTGCTTCTGTTGTCACTGAATGTTTGTTATGCCGGGTGGGCTTCGTCTTGTGCTACCTTTATCCAGTAGTTGTATGTCAATTGCTTTCGCCTCAGATTCAGTGGCATTACTCCCAGTGCTATCTCCATGGCTGTTTTGGATGTCCCTTTGCCTGTGTCAAGTATGGTGTTTAAAACTTGGGTCTGAATGGTGACCAGCTTCATCATGATGGCTTCTGATGCTGCTTCGTATACAATACTGCCATATTCTAGATTGCCTCTGATGAATGCTTTATAGAACATCAGCATTGTTTTGGTGTGGGCACCCCATTCATTTCCCTTTATCACCCGCAGTAGGTTGTTCACGGTCTTGCATTTCTTCTTCTTCTTCTTCTTTGCGTTCATCCGGAGTGTTTTTTCAGATGTGATTGCGGTGTGTCCAGTTAGACACCTTTGGGTAGAAACCCTTAGGCCAATACATCCGACTTTTAGCGTGCAATTTTGACCAGGTTAGCATTCCTGGGAGACTCACTTTTGTGGTACCGTCCAAATCCCAGCTGGTCAAGTTGGAACAGTCGAAGACTTCACGGTCATCCCTTAAGGGAAGGCAGGGACAGTCCATGGCATTTTCCGCCATCCAGGGTGGCTTCCATAATTGCAGAGCCGACACATAGCGCCCTGATGTTGGTTTCACATAGCGCCCTGGGCTCACCAAGGGAATCGTCACCGTCCTGCTCATGGCTCTTTAATTCCTCACTTCAATATATTGGTAATTTCGTTCGCCCCGGGCCTTTCCCGCACAAACCAGACAGGTCTGCAGACGGTATCCACTCAGCGAGTTTTCGGTTCGGACATGTGCTTGTCGTTGTGCCCGTCAGAGCTTTTCCAGGCACGACGGACATTCGGAAAACTACCTAATCAGAGCTGTTCCGAACAAGATCGGCATTCGGAAACTAGGTAGTCTGAGCTGTTCCTAGCACGAGAGACATTCGGACTTGTTCGACATTTCACTCGGACGTAATTGTGTAGTACCAATTTTTATTTTGCTACCCGTAGGCCGGCACTTCCGACTTCGGAGGGCATTTTTTTATGAGGTTAGCCTTCCTCGGGTTTCGAGGCACGTTAGACTTGTTGTTGTTGTGCCGCCCATATCTCAGCTGGTCAGGGTAGAACGGTCAAATACATCACGGTCGACACTCAAGGGAAGGCAGGGGCAGACCATGGGCATTCCCCGCTATCCAAGGAGGCTTCCATAATTGCAGAGCCGGCACATATTGCTCTGAGACTGGGCTCACCCGAGGAATCGCCATGTCCTACTCATGGCTGCTTTGATTCCTCACTTCCATGTATTGGGCATTTCGCTTGCCACTGGTCGCTCAAGCACAAACCGGGAACGGACAGACTATGGCGACATCCAATAGGTAAGCTTTCGCTTCGGACTTCGGACCCCGCAATGAATTCGCTAGCCAAGCGTTCCATTTCGTGTTGTTGAGACGTTCTTCCACCTTTTGCTCTGTTAGCATAGATACAGACATTTTTCGTAACCATTTCGTGCGACTGGGGCACTTTTCTACCTTTAGTACTCGCTCACGAGGTAGGCTACATGTGCCTCTCTCCAACATTGATCGTATGCCTGTGCTAGGTCCAGAAAAACATCCATCGTCTTATCCCCTCTTTTGAATCCTTTCTTTACATGGTTTTCTAATTTGATTATTTGGTCCATTGTACACCTGTTGGCTCTGAATCCGGACTGTGTATGGCTGTAGAGTCCACTCTTCTCCATGTGGGATGTTACTCTCTTGTTTACTACCGTTTCCATGATTTTGCCCAGGTGATATGTCAGAGATATGGGTTGGTATGAGTCCACCCTCGTTGGGTCTTTGGTTTGCTTCCTAACTGGTTTTACAGTGGCTGTTTTCCATTGTTTAGGGATGTTTCTCGTCTTCCATATATCATTATATAGTTTAGTGATTGTTACTATGGTTTTATTTTGTAGTTTTTTAAGGATGGTGTAATTTCAGCAGAGGTTTCAGATTTTTCATTTAGTGCTGTCATCACTTCGTCTGTCGTGATGTCTGCATCCATATAGTGCTGTTCAATGTCCGCGTGTGTCGTGTCCTTTAAATCTTATATCATCTCTTCCCTTCGTTGCCTTTCTTTATTTCCTAGTTTGTTGTTAAAGCTCATTTCGTAGAAGTAATCTCCGAACACATTAGCTTTTTCTTGGTTTGTTATTGCTAGTGTTGCGCTTTTGATGGTGAAGATTTTAATTCTCTTATTATTCCCTTGGATTGCTTTTATTTGCTTCCACACCATGGCGGTTGGTGTTTCTGGGCTGAGTTTCTGGCAGTACCTTCTCCACTCCTTTTCTTTCGCGTGCCTTACTGCCCTGTTTGCTTCATTTCTGTACTTCTTGTTTTCTTCGAAGTTCTCTTCTGTCCTTGCCCTTCTGTACTTTTGTAAAGCTCTTTTTCTGTACCATTGAGTCATCGTACACTTATCCTTCCACCAAGCCACTGGATTGTTGTGCCTTTGTTTTTGGTATATCTGATACATTTGTTTATCCGTTTCTAAGTTATCTGGCATATTTTTGTTTGGGATGTGCTTGATTGCTATCTGTAGGATGTTTTTAGTTAGTCTCTCAGTGTATTTGTCAATGTCTTCCTGCTCCTGTCTATCCACCTCTGTATTGGTCAACTCTTCTCTGAACTGTTCCCACTTAGCTTTGTTGAAATTAAAGGTTGGTCTGCTGCTATTGGGGCTTAACTGGGGTTTTGTTCTTGTGTAAATTATTATAGGTAGATGGTCTGTGTTCGTATCCTCTGTCACCTCCCTTTGGCTGCTTGCTAGACCTATAGTGGCTATTGTCAGGTCAATAGCTGAGTCCTGTCCACTTGGTATGGGGTTTACCCTTGTCATGGTCCCATCATTGGGTACTGCTAGCTGGTTGTCCTGAATGAACTCCATGAGTTTTGTGCCAGTTATGTTACTGATTCTCGCACCCCATGTGGCGTGGTGACAGTTGAAATCTCCAACTATCAGGGCTTCTTTTGTTAGTCTGATCTGTAGTTCTTGAGTATCTTCATCCTCAATTACTCTACTAGAACAGTATATGTTAATTATTGTTAGGTTTTTAGGGTTCCCTGTGATTGTTGCACATAGATACTCCATGTTCTTTGTTAGGAATATTTCTTGTGTTATGATTTGGAACTGAACTGTTCGTGCACTAGTAAGACGACCCCGCCCCCTTTCCGTTCTGCTCTGTCTTTTCTAATTACTGTGATCCCCGGGCATCTATACTTTTGCTTTTGTTTTAGGTGGGTTTCCTGTAGGGCATATATTATATGCTGTTCTGGCTCCCCAGTTGTTTATACTAGTATATACTAGTATAAACAACTGGGGAGCCAGAACAGCATATATGCCCTACAGGAAACCCACCTAAAACAAAAGCAAAAGTATAGATGCCCGGGGATCACAGTATATATATATATATATATATATATATATATATATATACACCGGCTACAGGTGCCGGCTACACATTTTTCTGGAGTGGAAGGAAAAGCCAGGAAAGACGCCAATCCGGTGTGGGATTTGCCATTAAGTCGGCCCTGGTCGGCAAATTAGCTGGATTTCCAAAGGGTATAAACAACAGGCTAATGACCATGAAGTTGCCCCTGCTGAATGGAAGAAAGCATACAACCATTGCGAGTGTCTACGCACCAACTATGACCAACGAAGATTATGTCAAGAACAAGTTCTATGAGGACCTGCACAATGTATTAACATCTGTTCCCAAAGGAGACAAACTTATACTCCTTGGGGATTTAAATGCCAGAGTAGGCACGGACACCACCTCTTGGAGTGGCATTATTGGAAAACATGGAGTCGGAAATTGTAACAGCAATGGACTCCGCCTCCTTCAGACATGTGCCGAACCTGATCTCCTGATTACGAACACAATTTTCCGTCTCCCCATGAGAAATAGGACATCGTGGATGCACCCTCGCTCGAAACACTGGCACCTCATTGACTATGTCATTGTCAGGAGAAGTGACAGACAAGACGTCCGAGTGACAAAATCCATGTGTGGTGCCGAATGTTGGACAGACCATCGTCTCATTATCTCGAAAATAAACATTCACATCAGGCCACCACGGCGTCCTCAAGGGGAGAAAATGCAAAAATAGCTAAATGTCACCCACCTAAACAGCATGAAAATGCAGCAGTCGTTTGAAAATATGCTGGACGACCGCCTCAAGCCAAATGCTGCAGCTAAACAGGATACAGAAACAGAATGGAGAGCCCTAAAGGACACAATTTACAACACTGCTATGGAAATCCTGGGTCCAGCCCCCCGAAAGCATAAAGGCTGGTTTGATGAAAATTCCGAAGACATCAACCAATTGCTGGCCCAGAAACATCTTCTCCTCAAGGCACATTTGAGTGACCCAAAGTCAACATAAAAAAAAAAAAGATGCCTTCAAAAACATTCAGAGAGTAGTGCAGCAGAAACTTTGGCACATGCGGGACTCCTGGCTAAGCAGCAAAGCTGATGAAATTCAGGGCTTTGCTGACAGACATGATATGAAAAACTTCTACGACTCACTGAAAGCGGTCTATGGTCCTACATCCCCAGGCATAGTTCCCCTCCTCAGTGCAGATGTGGGAACATTGATCATCGATAAGAAAGAAATCCTTCAACGCTGGGCAGAGCATTTAAGCAACATCTTAAATGCAACTTCCTTCTTCGATGATGAAACCATCAACTGCCTTCCTCAAGTTCCTACCAATGACACACTTGATGACCTGCCAACCATAGTGGAAGTAAACAAAGCCACCCAGCAACTCTCCAGTGGCAAGGCACCTGGTCCTGACTCCATCCCAGCAGAGATATACAAGGCAGGTCGGCCGGTCCTAACAGAGCAGCTTCACCAAGTCTTTACAGACATATGGGTGAACGAGACCATGCCACAAGATTTCAAGGACGCGTCAATAGTCCACCTTTACAAACGTAAAGGAAACCGCCAATCCTGTGACAACCACCGAGGCATCTCCTTGCTTTCAATTGCAGGGAAGATACTCGCCAGAATTCTTCTCAAACTCCTCACAGCCCATCTCGATCAAGGTCTTCTTCCTGAGAGTCAGTGTAGATTCAGAAAAGAACGTGGAACTGTTGACATGATTTTCGCTGCAAGGCAGCTGCAAGAGAAATGTCAGGAACAGAACTGCGAAATGTTCTCCACTTTCATTGACCTTACCAAGGCTTTTGATACAGTTAGCAGAGAAGGACTGTGGAAGATTATGGCAAAATATGGCTGTCCACGAAAGTTTGTCCAAATAGTGCGGCTATTTCATGACGGCATGCAGGCAAGAGTACAAGAAAATGGCGAACTATATGAACCCTTTGCTGTCACCAATGGAGTGAAGCAAGGATGTATCCTGGCACCAACACGGTTCAGCCTCATGTTTTCAGCCATGCTGATGAATGCCTTCGAGAATGACGACATTGGAATAGACATCAACTACAGTATGGATGGAAAGTTATTCAATCTCAGAAGGCTGAAAGCTAAAACGAAAATTAACAGCGACACCGTCAGAGAGCTCCTGTTTGCTGATGATTGCGCTCTGTACGCCAACTCAGAGGCGGACATGCAACATAATGTTTCAGCTTTCTCACATGCCTGTGCCAACTTTGGGCTCAATATCAACTTGGAGAAGACTGTAGTTATGTACCAGCCAGCTCCAGGGAATAATCACACTGTGCCGAATATCAAAGTGAATGATCATAGACTAAGTGTTGTGGACAAATTCATCTATCTTGGCAGCACTGTGTCACAAGCTGCCACAATTGATGACGAAGTGAATGCAAGAATCTCCAAGGCCAGTGCGGCCTTTGGCAGACTGTATAAGAATGTATGGGACAGAACTGGAATAAGCCTGAAAACAAAGCTAAAAGTCTACAAAGCAGTTGTATTATCCACACTGCTATATGCTTGTGAAACCTGGACTGTTTATCAGCGACACGCTAGGAAATTAAACCACTTCCACACAGTCTACCTAAGGGAGCTACTGAAAATTAAATGGCAAGACAAGATTCCAGACACTGAAGTCCTAGAAAGAGCATCCATGCCCAGTATCCACACTCTAATGATGAAGAATCAGATTCGCTGGGCTGGTCACTTGACTCGCATGCCAGATCACAGGCTCCCTAAACGAATTTTTTACAGCGAACTGCGTTGTGGTAAACGCTCCCAAGGTGGCCAGAGGAAACGCTTTAAAGACACTCTGAAAATTTCACTGAAGGCTTTTGGAATTCATCATGACACCTGGGAGTCTGCAGCCAGAGACCGAAATTCGTGGCGTGCATCATTACGCAAGAGTGCAGTCATATGTGAGGCAACCAGGACTGCAAGAGCTGTGAAGAAAAGGCAGGACAGAAAAACCACTGCAGGAAATCCTCCTCGAGAAACGTCAAGCATTCCTTGCCCACATTGTCAAAGAACATTTCGAGCCAAAATAGGCCTTATCAGCCATCTTAGAACCCACGGCTCCATACCTTCAACCCCACTGGATGAAATGAATGGTCATCATCATTCTTGATGGACAAACAACATGAAACGATATATATATATATATCGTATATATCGTATATATCGTGTATATATATATATATATATATATATATATATATATATATATATATATATATATATATATATATATATATATATATCGGATAAATAGTTGATGGCTCAACCCCAAAGAGAACAAGGATCCAGAGTTCCTCTTTCTCAATGTGATCCTGCCCGTTAAAATTAATTTAGTTGTTACTGGCTCAATGATTTGAGACCATTAAATGGAGTTTTAGAGAACCAAGGAATACCTGAAGGAAAAAATGAAATTTTTAATGAGTATCCCAAATGTCCTTATGGATGGTTCCTTGCCTCTCCTCTACCAACTAAATAATTAATCTAGGGAATTGCTTACCACAATTTTAGTATGACAAGAGAACTCTCAAAAGAGACAATAACCTGTAATTTTTTTTTTCCATTTTATTATATATAAATAGAACTTTTGATTATACATGTAATAACATACAACCAACAATACAGTATAATTACAACAATATGGGTCTATTAGTCTCTTAACTAAATATCTATCCCCTGGCTGTGCCACGTTATCATACATGGTCCTCAGAGTTGCATCCGTTCTTAAGTATTGGGCCTCTTCTGCTGACCTAATCTGTGGAAAGAACTGGGTACCCCCTGGTTGGTTTACCGTCCAGTTATTGGATCTCGGTAACAGTCAGTGTAGAATATTCTAGAGTTCTTTATTGTTTTCCCCGGTGATTTATTATAAATTTGGCTCACTGCTGTTCTTCACCTATACCTGGATATAAGGATATGTGATACCTGTCCTGGAAAGGTGGTGAAAATTGGCAGGAAGTTGCTGTGGAATAGCATTTGGCTTCACTATCTCAGCTGCCTCACTCAGTTAAGTGGCTACTGCATTCAGTCAAGCTGCTACCGCTACTTTCACAAAGTGCTGCATTCACAAAGTCAGGTCTGGATAATGACCACTACCTTTATTTAAAATGAATTTCTTCCACAGTTCGGAGCCAGGATTCAGATTTTTCCAATGCGATGTCGTGGGCTGATGTTTGTCTTCATCTATCTAACTTATACTAAATTATACTAAGTTGATTTTAAAGAGACTATCACTCCCTTTGCTCATCGAATCTCTCCTGGTTCCTTTGCTTGGGTGGTGAAACAAAACAGGCAGTCTTCCAATGCCAATGCCAATTTTCCAAAAAGAAAATTCCAAATTCGGCCTCGACTAACCTGCTTCATCAGCTGTGGTTATTGTTGAGAGCCGTAGTTGTGTGGGTTGTTAGTCCTTATTCCTACTAGTGTTATTGATTCCGCTCTGTTCGTCGGATAGATATTTTTGTGCTGGTCTTGGTATAGACCGGTCCTTGGTTGGGCCTACTGGGCCCGCATTCTCCCTTTTTTTTTTTTGCTTCTTTTCTCTGTTAGCACTGCTAACTGTTTGTCGTTTCTTGTGTTATTCTCATCGGGGCTAGTCCCGGTCATGTCCAGTCCTCATAAGGACTTGATGTAGGCAAGGGCAGAGCATTTAATTGCAAGTCTCAAGTTGTCCCCCCCCCCCCCGGTCAGCGTTACAAACTCCTTTACGCTTGCGAGTTTTGGCGGTTTTCTTCATCGCGTGGCAGTCTTCCGGTTTTTCACTACTATTTATACGGTGTCTTTCCCGGTTCACTTTTTCATTTCCAACGGGTATATTAAATCTTGGATCGTACAATTGTGGAACAAAAAAACCCTGTTGCGGTGTTCCGGTTTTAATTGACGACTGGGAAATTACAGCATGTTATGTTTGTGAAAATAAAGTATTTCACTATATATATATATATATATATATATATATATATATATATATATATATATATATATATATATATATATATATATATAGTGAAATACTTTATTTTTATAGTAAATAAAGTATTTCACTATATATATATATATAGCTATGCTGGCGTGAAGGACAAGTCCCACAGGATTTCAAAGATTCAAGCATCATAACACTGTACAAGAACAAGGGCGATCGGAGCGACTGCAACAACTATACGGGTATCTCACTTCTGTGTATTGTTGGAAAAGTATTTGCCAGAATTGTTCTGCGCAGACTTCAAGTCCTAGGAGATCAAGTCTACCCCGAATCACAGTGTGGCTTTCGACAGAACCGGTCTACCACTGATATGATATTCTCATTGCGACAAATGCAAGAAAAATGCCGTGAACAGAATCAACCACTGTTTATTGCCTTCATCGACCTCACAAAGGCATTTGATTTGGTCAGTCGTGAGGGTCTGTTCAAGGCACTAAAGAAGATTGGCTGCCCACCAACTCTTCTGTCCATTGTGGAATCGTTCCACACAGGCATGAAGGGTATAATCAAGTTTGATGGTGCAACTTCTGAAGAATTTGAAATCAAGAGTGGAGTTAAGCAAGGTTGTGTACTAGCTCCCACCCTCTTTGGAATATACTTTTCACTTCTACTGAAATATGCATTTCGTGATCAGGATGGTGGTATATACATTCACTCACGCTCAGATGGCGGCCTCTACAATGCTCAGAGATTGAAGGCTAAGACCAAAATTAGGAGGGTACTGATCAGAGAGTTGCTTTTTGCAGATGATGCTGCAGTTACGACCCACTCTGAGGAAGAATTGCAATGTCTACTATCTGCATTCTCCAATGCTTGTTCTGAATTTGGTTTAACAATTAGCAAAAAGAAGACACAGATTATGTCACAAGGTGCACATGGGGTACCATCAATCTTTATTGACGACGCCGAACTAGAGATAATAGACCATTTTACATATCTAGGATCAGTGGTAAATAGCAAATTATCCCTAGATCAGGAAATCAACATCCGGATTGGTAAGGCAGCAACAACAATGAACAGGTTAAGAAAAAGAGTCTGGGAGAACAGGAAGCTTACTGCCAAAACAAAAGTCCTTGTCTATCAAGCCTGTGTCCTTAGTACTCTTCTCTATGGCAGTGAAACCTGGACAACTTACTCACACCAAGAGAATAATTTAAACAGCTTTCATATGCGGTGTCTGCGAAGAATTCTTGGTATTAAGTGGCAAGACAAAATCACAAATACTGAAGTATTGGAAAGATCAGGTTTTGTGACAGTTTATTCCATGCTCAGTCTTCGTAGACTTAGATGGAAAGGACATCTTAGGAGGATGGATGATGGTAGAATACCAAAGGATATATTTTTTGGTGAATTACAGATGGGTAAGAGATCTCAGGGTCGGCCTCTACTACGATACAAAGATGTGTGTAAGCGGGACATGACTGATACAGGCATTGATAATGCACATTGGGAGCAAGTCGCCGCTGAACGTGTTGCATGGAGGGCAAATATCAGAAATGGAATAAAGTCAAAGGAGAAAATTATTGCAGAAAAGTCACACACCAAGCGTTTGAGACGTAAGATGGTGCATGATGGTGGAAATGACCACGTGTTCACATGCACCCACTGTGAACGGACATTCACAGCGCAAATTGGCCTTATCAGTCACACTCGCTACCGCCATAGTTAAAAGTTATTATGCCTTTTTAAAGCACAAACTATCGTCTGTCAAGACGGCAAGGTGCCAATGAATGAGTATATATATATATATATATATATATATATATATATATATATATATATATATATATATATATATATATATATATATATATATATATATATATATATAGTGAAATACTTTATTTTTATATATATGTAGACACACCTTTGCTCGCTGTGTTTTGAGGAGTGTTCTAATGGATCTAGTGTGTTTTATAACAGAGTTATTATTTCATTCCTGTCAAGTGCTTTGATGGACATCTGGCCTGACTTTATTTGGTCACTTCTAGGCGTGTTTTCTCTACCTCTAGCCTATCATCTGATCTACTGTTATGCGTAGTTTGCTCACTCTCTGGCTGTTGGGGCGGTTATCGCTCCTGTTCGTGCTAGCTGTCTGTGTTGATTCGACACTCCCACTCTCCGGCTACCCTTGGGAGATCTACTGCCTTCCTGTCCCCGGTTGGTAATTGGCTTCGTGCCAACTGCAACTTTATCGGCGTACGTTTCCTTGGCCCGAGAGCTGCTTCCTGTGTTGAGAGCCATCCTACTAAGTTCTTTCATTTGAATAATGTTGTCACCTTTCCCTATTTCTATGCTATGATATTTGTTTGCGTTAATGTTTTCTCTAGTTTTGGGTTTTAAATTTTTTGTTAAATGTTAACTCTATTTTAAGTTACTATTTTGTTTGTTATATTTTTGCTAGTATATTTGCTTGTTTGTTAAGTTCAATTTACCTAGTATACTTTATTTTATAAGATAAGATTTCCTATTCTATCCACGCGACAAGCAATACTGCCCAGGGTTGCCATATATCAAAAACAGCCAAGTCATGAAAAAAAAAAGGCCAAAAAAGGCCAAACATTGCCCAATAAAATATCTATTAAAACTATATTTCCATCACATAAAAAACTCTTCTTCAAATAAGTATCCATCTTCATTGTTGAGAAATACAGTACAGGATTCCTTATTAGTGATATGCACTTCGTTCGGTGCAATTTTATCTGACAAAGAGTGCTGCCACATCCATGGGCTACCATTATTTCACCTAAGTGATCGATGGTGCGTATGGCACTATGGCAGGCCATGCTAACAGCAATTTTTAACTCTACTAATTTGACTTTATCATCAATTTTCTTACTTATTTTCATCACTGTACGTATTTTTTTTTCCCTGTTTTGTTTTGTTTTGTGTGAAGAAGATGGTGCGCTCCGCTTGCGTTTTTCTGTTGTTTCATGATTTGCGAGATTTGAAAGTCTTGGAACAATATTCAATTTTACACCGACACAGTTTGAAATATGCCTACTCAGAACCATCAATGGATTTCTTCTTCTTCTTCTTCTTCTTCTTCTTCTTCTTCTTCTTCTTCTTCTTCTTCTTCTTCTTCTTCTTCTTCTTCTTCTTCTTCTTCTTCTTCTCAGCTTTCCGAGCCATTGAGATTCTTTGCTGCAAATACAATCCGTCTCCATTCGTCTCTCTGGTGGACCTTCTCTTGCCAGTCGTTGATTCCAAGTGCTTGTAGGTCTGTACATGTATTATCTCTCCACCGTCTTCTTGGTCTACCTCGGGGTCTACGGTCATTTATTTCCTGAGTGTAAGCGAGTTTTGTTTCCCTATTATCTTCCATTCTTTCTATATGCCCCAGCCATTGTAGTCTATTAGCCTTCATGATACCAGTGATTAGCGGGGACTTAAACAGATCATAAATGTCTTTGTTACTTCTTTTCCACTCTCCACTTTGTGTATCCTTAATGGGTCCAAAGATGCGTCTTAAAATTTTGTTCTCAAATGTTTGTAACAAGGCTTCGTCTCCTTTCGTTGTACTCCAGGTTTCAGAGCCATACAGTACAACTGGTATGATCAGCGTTTTGTATATTGTGATTTTGGTGTTACGAGATAGCGCCTTTGATTTTAGTAGATGTTGTAGTGCATAGTATATCTTATTTCCAGAGTTGATTCTAGTTTGTATTTCTTCCCTTATGATGTTGGAGCAGTTGAAGATTGTACCCAGGTATTTGTATGTTTCCGTTCTTTTAATGGTCATATTATCTATTTGTATGTGGCCAGAGTTTTTAGCCATTCCGTCTCTTGAAATTACCATATATTCTGTCTTATCTTGGTTGATAACCAGCCCCATCTGTTGGGCTTTTTCCTTTAAGTGAGTCAATATTTCCAATGTCTTTTGTTCACTTTGCCTATAATATCTGCATCATCTGCATAACCAAGCAGTTTGGATGTTCCTCCAATATCACATTCCTCCTTTATCTTCCTGTCAAAGAGCTACGTAAGAGCGCAGAGCTTAGGAGATTATAAATAGAGCTAAGGAAGATAGCGATTTAGGAAACCAGACAGAAGAGACACAAACACTATAAATAGTTCTACAACGGGACACCCTCGTGTCAACAAGGAGGGCAATAAGTGTGCGTGAGCTTAGGTTACCCAAGAGACTGGGAAACCCGCATCACGAGAAGTGACCATGTAATAGTGGTTACTATAACCAAGTGACCAGCGTGCTGGAACTCCAAGCACGCAAACTAGCGGATGCACGCAGAGCCAACTGCTCGTGGCTGAACACGCCACAGGGAGCTTGGGCAGACAGAGACTCGACGGCGTAGGGAACAGACTGTATATCCGCTGTGGGTACTTTGTTGTTAAAGGACAGTATCAATAGTTAGGACTTAAGCTTAGCTTCAGTAGTTAATATCATTAACATCATCTCCTCATTACATCGTCATAACATACTATGATGTTTAATACCGATGTGGTATTCCGCTCGTGGAGCTCATGTACGATCAGCTCCGAATAAAATGTATCCTTTTGCAAACAATACGAGTTGTCACTTTCGTGTGGTGCAAAAGTAGGGAATCCTTGTATGCCTGTCGCAAGTGAGTTGCTGACACTTCCTTACAACTTTCTCTAGAGCCAGATTGAAGAGTAGCGGCGATAGTGCATCACCCTGTTTCAAGCCAGATGTTATTTGGAAGGGGTCTGATTTCCTGCCTTTATATGTTACTATATTATAAGTATCTTCCATGCATAGTCTGGTCATGTTGATTAACTTCCTTGGTATTCCAAATTCCTGCATAGCATTCCATAGACTATTCCTATGGACACTATCATAAGCCTTTTTAAAATCCACAAAAATGTTATGGAGATCGCTTTTATATTCCCAATGTTTCTCGGCTATTTGTCGTAAGATAAATATCTGATCTATTGTTGATCTGTTTTGTCTGTTTAGTCACCTAATATGTCTTCTGAATATGGTTTTAGTCTATTTAGCAATACTGCGGATAGTATCTTATAGCTTGTGGACAGTAGTGATATTCCTCTATAATTTCCACATTGGAACTTGTCTCCTTTCTTAAATATAGGTATCAATAATGACTCTTTCCAGTCATGGGGTAATTCTTCTGTCCTCCAGATTTTTATTATTAGTTCGTATAGCTTTAGGTGTAATGCATGGCCACCTGCCTTTATAAATTCAGCAGCAATTCCATCAGTCCCAGTTGCCTTATTGTTTTTAAGTCGTGTGATTACATATAGGATTTCTTCAAATGTAGGTTCTTCAATTTGTGGTTCGCATGTTAGAACCTCTTCCTGTGGGAAAATGTTACTTGGAGCTTCACAATTTAGTAATTCAATAAAATATTATTTCCATGTGTTGCACATTTCCTCATTGGTATGTATCATATTCCCATTTTTGTCTTTTAAACCATATGTGTTTTGTTGGTGCCCTCGTTTTATTGACTTCAGTTCTTTAAAAAAAAATTCTGGATTCATTTTTCTGGTGATTAGTTTCCATATCTTTGATTATAATTACTCGTATATTCTCGCTTCTGCTGTCTGACTATTTTTGTAGCCTCTTTACATTCATTTTTATAATGCTCTTCCTTTTGGATGTTATTGATGTCATTTAACCATACATGTCTGGCATTCTTCTTCCTAATGACTGCTTCTTCACATTTTTGATTGAACCATCTGTTCTTTCTATGCGTGGTTAACACACCGAGACATTCTTCTGCCGTAGATTGAATTGTATTCTTGATGTTCAACCAAGTTTGGTCAACGCTTTCCTCCGAAGGGTTTTGCAGAGTTTCAAGTTTACATTTTATTTCATCTGTAAATTTCTCTTTGACTGTAATGTCTTGTAGTTTTTCTCTGTTATATGTTGATGAGATAGGGAACTGGTACCCACTTTAGGCTGGGTGATAAAAGCTGATGTGATAGGGACCTGACACCCACTTTAGGCTGGGTGATAAAAGCTTATTCCCTTCTCCTACTGATGTTAGCCTGGAAACTATAGCTTTGAGCAACCGTAACAAGCTGATATTTCCTCTAATCCGTTCTGCTCTCATTCGTTTCTCCCTCCTCTGATTCTTGCACATAATCTTCAATAGGATGTCTGCTGAGAAAGTCTGCTCCTACATTAATCCTTCCTGGGATATATTCTACTTGAAATGAATACGGTTGTAGAAGTAACGACCATCTCATAAGTCGAGCGTTTAAGTTTCTGGTTGAAGTATAAATCGATTCCTTCTCTTTGTCTGGGTGAGAGGTCCGACTATGTCCACAGCCACTTTCTAGAATGGTGTGCCTGTGATAGGCATTTCCCCTAATGTCACTGGTGATGTCCAGTGTGTTGTGGCTGCTCTCTGACATTCTGGGCATGATTTGACATATCGTTGGATGTCCCTGTTCATTCCCGGCCAGTAGTAGTGGGTTGAGATTCGTTGCGTTGTTGCGTTGATTCCCATATGACCGCTGAACGGCATACAATGTCCCATCTCTAGGAGTTGAGCTCTGTAAGTAGTTGGTTCAACAAGTTGTGAATACTCTTGTCCTAACTTTCCTGCCTTCCGATGAAGAATTCCATTCTTTGTGTAGACATCACCTTTCCTAGGAGCTGTATGGGATTTTGGCAGCTTCCGAAAGCAAGTTCCAAGTGAACTATCTGTTGCTTGGGCTTGTTTTAAATCCTCTGTTTCTAGATTTGCTGGTGTCGTTGTTGTGGTTGGAGTTTCCTTTGCTTGTCGGCGTGTAGTCACCGCTGATGCTATCATTGGCTCTACTGGTACTCCTAAGAAGACATATCGACAACCGAGCATGACAGGGTAGATTGTGTCTTCCATGACTGCTGCTCTGATTTCTCCCTTGACATAACGTGAAGTTCTGCTGAACTTGGCCACAGGTAGTGTGAACTTTTCAGAAATCCATGTAATTCGACGGTCTCATCTGTAACTTGATCTAGGTTTACCAGTTAGGTTTGTACAATTACGTCGAAAAATAAACCCGTATCATAGAGGCATTGCACTGTCCATCCGTTCAGTTTGACAGATTCTATGACTGGCAGTTGTGAGTTGGTGTTCCGTTGCGTTTCATTATTGAAACGAGCATTCCGGTTCCCTCTCGCTGCTTTAGGTTTTACCATACAGGCTGTGCTAGGAGGTTGATGTTTCTTTCTGCAATCCTTTGTGTTGTGAGTATGAGGTTTACAGTGGCTACAAGGCCTTTTCCCCACTTCACCTGCTGGCTCTGTGTTGTAGTCTTATTTGATCCATTAGATCCATTAGGTTTGCAGGATTTCGGTCCTCCCTTATCTTTGGTCTTCTGAGGGAAATCTCGAGGATTATTGGTAGTTCGTTGATTACCTCCCGCCTCTTTCTGCTACTTTTCATATCTCTCCGCCAAACTAATGATAGATTCCAAGCTTCATTTTGTGTTAGAAATGCTCTTATGTCCTGAGACACTTTCTGTTTAAGTTGATCTATTAAAAACATTCCTTTTAGATCTTGATACATTTCCTCAAATTTAGACATAGTACGCCATTTAGTTAGGTAGGATTTCAATCGTTCTACATATTGAGAAAAGTTCTCTCCAGCTTCCTTCCGAGCAGTCCTGAACTGTTTCTTGTAGTTCTCTCCATCTATTTCAAATCTGGCTAATAAGGCTTTCTTAAGGATATCATAATGTCCAACTCCTCCGGTCGTTTCCTAGAAAACACTTCGTAAGCGATTCCGCTAAGTCCTTGTGACAATTAACTGCCCATTTGGTCTCCTCCAGTTCGCACATCACACACATCCTCTCGAATCTTGATATGTAATTTTCGACGATGTCTGCTTGTTCGTTGAAGGGATCAAGTGAAAACTACATGGCATTGACTTGAACTGAAGCTGCTTCACCTGGTGGTTCAGCTGAAGATCCACTTTGATCTGTTGAGGGGTTTTGTTGGTTCATGATTTCCAGTCGTCGTAACTCTGATTCATTGTTCAGCCTCCTCATTTACAGTTCATGTCTTCTTTCTTTTTGTTCTCTGTTTGCCTGTCTATCATTCTCCTTATTTTCTAAGTCGGCTTGTAGTCTCCTTTCCTCCATTTCTTTCTCCACTTGTAGCCGTTCGTGTTTCTCGAACTCTTCGCTAACAAACTGAGCTAACTTCTTACCTGTTAGGTCGCATTGCTTACCAGTCTCCATGAAAATGTTTCTCAGTCTGACTGTGTCTGCCATAATTACCTTTTTCTTGTCTTCTCTAAGGGTAACTATACTTGTATACCTGGAGAATAGCCTTTAAGCAAAGCACATTTGTCTAGTTAAGGCGATCTACATAACTTTACCTATATCTAATGATATGATACCTTCTGACCAGGTGAATGTTCCAATTCCAACCTGCTCTATCCTACTTTCTGATTAAAGAAATCATCGGACTTGTCGGATGATTGATGGCTCAACCCGAAAGAGAGAAAGGATACTATGTTCCTCTTTCCAAATGTGATCCTGCCCGTTTAATTATATTAACCTTTAATGGCCCAGTTGCTTGAGTCCATAAATAGAGTCTCAGAAAGCCAAGGAATACCTCTAGGAAAACATTTAAAAGTTGTTTTTTCTATTAATGCCCAACATATCCTTTTGGTGGTTTGTTGCCTCTCATCTCTCAGTAACCTAATTTTATCTAGGGTTGTTTTTGATTAAACTTATTGATTATGACAAGTAAAAAATACACTCACGTGAGGAAATGACCTCCTTTTTCCATCATTTATTAATGATACAATTAGTAACGAACAGTAATGTTTTTGAACCAATCAATTCAAATACATCAAATGCATACATGAAAAATCAGAAGTTCATTTACATCAAGATCTTTACACTTAATTATATTTTCATCAGTGACTCCCCTCCCCACATAGGATTAATAGTAAAGGTAATTTATGAGGTAATTTTCCTTCAGATCCTCTGTGGTAGTAAATCTGAAACAGAAAAATTTGTCTGCCTCCCCCCCCCCCCATCCCACTTGTCTTGGCTTGTGGGTTATGGATTCCTGTTCCAAGCAGTCACTGTGATATATGTTACTTCGGTGTGTTGTTCCTTTCAGGTTGGTAGAATAGTTTAATTGGCTCTAGGTTTTTCCATTTTTGTCCGCTCCTATAAGAAAAAATAGAACGTTTGCAGGTGGATAGGTTTCTGCCCCACTCTCTCACAGAGCATTTAGCAAAGTTGCTTCTATCACCAAAGTCACGTGCATCTAGATTCAGTCAAGCTGCTACATTCATCAAAGTCAGGTCTCGATCTAACTGGATCTAGCCACTCCCTGCAATTTCAGCAATCAACATACATCTAATCGCATCCTCAATATGACATTAGGAATGCAATCTGTAAACTTCTAAGTATCCAACCAGCGAAATCAATAAAAGGAATCTTGTTCCCAGAGAAAAATCAACAGGATACAGATGGTTTTGGTGGTCTCAATTAGTTATCACCAACATACATGGTTGCTCTCCATCCAATCTTCCATTATAAGGTGTTCAAGTTTTAGACTAGCAGATGTGCAGTTTCATTTTCACTTATGCCTGTCATGTTCTCCAGGTTGAGTAATACCTTGGTGGATTTGGAATTTGACAACTATGTTCACCATCCTCTTCTGTATCTAGTTATTTCCTCTACATCTTCTTCCATTCAAGGAAAAAAGCCTCATACATTAAGGTTTTTTTTTTTTTAAATCATTTCCCATGTCAATGAGTATTTGCTTATAACCAATATAAGTACATCATGGTCTCAATTCTTGTATAGTATTCAGCTGCATTCTTCTTAATTAAATTCTTCAAGGGAGAAGTTATCTTCCCTCTTCTGATGGATGTAATGTGCTTTTACATTATTTATCATCATCATCATTGTTATTACAATCATCATCATCATTCTCATCACTATCATTATATCATCATCATCATAATCATCATCATCATCATCATCATCATCATCATCATCATCACCATAATCATTACAATCATCATCTTCGTTACAATCATCATTCAGGACACACAAAACTATATGTTTGTAACCTGAATTATATGTAATAAAGAGTGGTGTCCCCGATCTACGGCACCGTTCTATAGAGACGACGCTCGTCCTGACGCATCTGACAGATAAGAGTTCCAGTTCATCACAGTCCAGATCACAGCAGATGAGGATTGGTACAGGAACATTTATATATTTTATATAATGTTGCCTAATGCTCTAAGAGCCATGCCCCAGTACACCGTTGTGCTGAATGCTGTTGTCGGTTGCTCTCACTAGGCCGTTTCTTTGCAGACCCTGACTTAGAGTGAACTTCGAACCAGCGTAGGCCCAGCGAAAGAAAGAGGGATGGAGTTGGCCAACGAAAGAGAGTTCCAGACTTCCCCGAATTGGCAATAACCGTAGGTCACTCCAGCATAATCACATCCCGTTTGCCTATAGTCGCCTGGCTGATTCACACACCCATGTCAGCTATTGAATAGCAGCGCCGATCAGTGGTATCCATTTCGAGGTAACAAAGCGTAGTCTCCTTTGAACTCCAGCCGTGTCAGCTATTTAACAGTAGCTCCAATCCATGGTATCGATTCCAAGTTAACATGTCCTAGTCTCAAGTGAACACCGGTCATAGCAGCTACGTGATGGTGTGATACACCAGATCCAACGTCTGTGGACCAGAGGCCTTTTGACTTTATGAACTGTAAGATTGACTGTTTCAGGTCTCTGGGTCCGATTCTCGTCAACTGACATTTTCCATGAAAGACCCTTTCTTTCAGGGGTTCCATTATCCTCAAGATGAACTCAAGTCGTCCTTGTACCTCACCAACGTTAATCATGGACATTTGCCTTAATCACCGGGCTATTAGAGAGGACACGAGTTTCAAGACAACCGAGCTGATGAACATGCCAGCCATCACCATCTAAACCAGCGGTCGTCAATAGAGTCTATTGCCGAGCAAGAGTATCTGTGTCTTGAGGAGGAAGATCTCACCGAATATCCCGCCAGGCCAGAGCATTCTTCGGAGATCTGCCGAGATCAGATGAGCGATTGTTGACAGCAGACTGGAAGGACACACCCTGTAGGCTCCATGATGAGAGTCTGTTTCCACCAAGCTTGATCTAGATACTGTCTAACTTCCAACTGCCTTCCTCGATCTATGCCTATCTTCTCTGACGCTCTATTGTAAATACATTAATATCTTTTAATTGTTAACCAGAGTTGAGTCAGTCTTTAGTGATGAGTTCCATGGGTTAAGGTCAATTTTCAGGAAAGGTAATAGAAGGGTATGTCCAGACTCCGACTGAGTGGGGTTAACGGAAAGTTCCGGTATTCACACCTTGAACTGACCCAGGGTAACTAATGTAAAACTGCATAGACCGGCAGGATGGGAAGCAGCAGAGAAGATGAAGGAAGAGAACGAGCTAGCAGAAACTCTGAAACAAACAAGACGGTACAAGCCAACAATCCCACCATGGGAACTAACAGTCCCATTCACAGACACGAGCCTAGCAAGGACCATCACGGAGGACACAGATGCAAGAGGCGCAGCCAAGGAGTACATAGAAGAAATCAGACAAGACAACCTCATAATATACACAGACGGGTCCAAGAACGAATAGGGAGAGGGTGGGGGGGGGGGGGGCAGGAATAGTGGTCCATTACTGGAAACTGAAGAAACAGTTTAAACTAACAGACCAGACAGCAGTGTGCACAGCCGAACTGGTTGCCATACTGAAAGGACTGGAGATTGCAGTCCACAACCAACCCATGAAACTTTGCACATTGACAGACTCTCTGTCCTCGGTACAAACGCTCGGGAACTTCACTAGAGGAAACAGACCCGACATAAAAGAGGCGATACTAGCGACAGCCATAACCTCAGATACATGGGATGCCAAGTCACCATCGTATGGATACCAGCTCACAGGGGTATACCGGGAAACGAACAAGCAGACAGAGCGGCGAAACGAGGTCTAACCAGCAGTAATAAAATCAGCACAGGTCTAGGTAAAGTGGAAGGAAAGAGTATCATCAAAAACTACATACTCCAGGAATGGAGGAAACAGTGGAGAGACAGCGCTAGAGGCCGACATGCATACCGGGTACTGGGCGAATCCAGCTACAAACAACAAGCCAAAACTAACATGAAAGCACCGGCAAACAGACAGTTCTGGAGAATCAGACTTGGAAACTAGAAAGACGTAAGAGAAAATCCATTCTGCAGAGCAGGCCTAGAAGTCAACACCATTCAAAATTACCTATTAATATGCAGCGAGTACAATAGTGAGCGACGGGATCTAAGAGACTTCTTCGTCAATACTAAGACTACAATGACAATGACGGAGTGCCTGCACACAAACAGCAACACAGAAATACAGCGGCTGGTCAGACAGTTCATATGCAGAACAGGGAAGACCATATAACTTTTCTATCTTCTTTTTTATATATTAAAAATTCTCTCTCTCTCTCTCTCTCTCTATATATATATATATATATATATATATATATATATATATATATATATATATATATATATATATATATATATATATATATATATATATATATATATAGTTAAAAAAATAAAAAACAATTACTAATAAACAACAAACATTTATTAACTGGTGCCCAAGTAGTTCACCATTGGCGTTCATGTCGCATTCAATAATTAGTATAATGTCTGAAGTCAAATTTGCGACTTCAAAATATGTTTTCATAGTATATGTATATATGAAGATATATTCAAGGTGATTTCTAAGGACAAATTTCCTCATGTCACACTCTACAAAAGACATATTTCGCTCAAACTTAAACATTAAGAGTGGAAAAGAGTATGTTGCAGATACTGTTTTTCCTTTGTTTCTAGTGGGACTTGATCATTTGTTGTTCTATCTGGGCATGGTATGTATATTTTCACCACATTTTCACTGATGTTTTTCATCTTGTCTGCTCATTGCCCACGCTTCACAGTCATACAAAAGTACAGATTCTATGAAAGACAGAGACAATTTGCAGCTATTATTAACCAAAATGACAAATGGGAGGTCAGCTAATATGTAAGTATTTGTAAATAAAGATACACAGGGATGTCTATTATATAACGATAACAAAGGTATTTAGTTGTAGAAAACTACCGTGCCTCCCACGCAAACGGCAGTAGGCTAGTGACTATGTTTAGATTAGCTGTGATGGCACCAGCTGGAGATATTAATCAGCTACCTGGTACCCAGTGAAGATGACACGATAAACGAGGCGGTATAGGTAGCGTGGCCCTCAACAAAACCAACAATGAAAAACAAACTGGTAATGAAATGTTGCGTTGCCGCGAAGCATTATTTTAGAAACCAAAGATTACAATCGATCTGAGAGGCTAATAATAGACAGTCTAATCCTACCAGAAAGAGGTGTCTTATACACTGTGTACCAACGACAGACAGCTGGTCAAAAAGAAGCAATGCGCATAGACACAGTATATACAGTTAGGACTAAATAAACCGTAGTTTAAAGAATTCAAGTACATTATTACAGGTTAAATTACATAATAAAATAAATACAGTGATATGTATAAAATTATTTTAAAAAACTAAAAAAAAAAAAACCATTGTTGCATTAGCAAATAAGTGAAAAACACAACGGTATGAATACATTGGTGTATTAGTTACATATAAATGGTATACACAACATGTCCTCATCTGTTATATCACGTAACCGCTATCTGTTCTATATTGAGACCAAAATACACTGATCGCACCTCACGTCAGCGTAACAGACTAACACTTAAACCAAGCGCCCGCTATCAGTTCTATATTGTTGCCAACAATTATGTGCATGCCGCCATCCTTTGATGTGGGTCTTATTGATGAAGCCTGTCAGGAAACAACCATAGAGACATAGTACAAGTATAGTGAGAATACAACTCCAAGCGTATTGACTCTCGGTGTATCGTTATTCACTTAACGTTTCCTGTTTCCTGCTCCAGTCTAGTTTTGTATAAACTTACCAAGGTGGACACTGTGGACCAAACCTACATGAGTGAAGTAGGATAGATACGGTTGTCATATGTGTCTTATAGGGCTTGGTCATTGGTTTTGTAAAAACTTATCGATGAAAGAAAATGACCCTTACACTGCAAACAGAATAAACATGTACATTAATAATACCCATAACAAACACATGACCATCTACACTGGCGGTGACAAAAGTGACAGTCTGCTTAGAGAAAACAGCGAATTTTCAACGAAAACATAGTCTGTTTGTTATCTCCTTGGAAACGTAAATCTGGTTATATTTAAATCACCCTATGCATTCATGTCTCCCATGAAAACTAGTTTAATGTCTGAAGAAGTCAAATTTGAGGCTTCAAAATATTTTTTCGCAGTATATGTATATATGAAGATATATACATGTGTTTTCTAACAACAAATTTCCGCATGCCGCGCTTTAAATCCATACACAAGTATAGGTTCTATGAACGACACAATACCTACAAGTTACTAAGATTGGCACTGGGTTACCAACAGCATTTGCGTCTAGAGTCAATACCACAAGATAAGACAATGCCTTTTTCCGCCTCTGATTGAGAACAACAGATATAAACGTAATTATGCAATTACCTCTTTACCACAGTACCGAGAAAGTTAAAAATCTCATTTTAAATACGCTGACGACCATAGTAACACAACCAATTAATTCTGCTTGCTCACTTTGTTTATTACCCACACCTACTATAGATTGCAGAAAATACTCATTGTCTACAACCAAGGTGAAAAATATCGGTCAAATTTATAAATGTCTCGTCCGAATTCATAAAAAGAAGGAAATAATGTTAGCCAAATGTGAAAAATATCGGTCAAACTTATAAATGTCTCGTCCAAACTTATAAAAAAATAAAAAAAAAATTTGTTAACCTAATGAGAAAAATATTGACCCTGTAGAGAAACATTTACAACAAACTTATAAAAATTAGGAAAATTTGTTAACCTAATGAGAAAAAATATCGACCAAAGAGAGCAATATTTTATCTAATCTTATAAAAAAAAAAGTAGGAAAATTTGTCAGCCTTAATGGGAAAAAGGTCGGTCAAATACATAAATATCTCAACAAATTATAAAAAGTAGGGAAAAATAGTGGCCAAGTAAATAATAGCTCACCCAGATTTATAAAAGGTAGGAAAATGTATTAGCCAAAAGGGGAAAATATTGATCAAACTAAGAAACATGTAGACCGAACTAGGAAAATAAGTGAACCAAAGCAATAAAAATGTTATGTAAATACAGAAATATGTTGACGAAACTTATAAATATCGCTGCCAAACTTATGAACAGTAGGAAACTTTGTTAAACAAATGTGAAACTATATCGGTCAACCTTATAAATGGCTCGTCCGAATTCATAAAAAGTAGGAAATAATGTTAACCAAGCGGGGCAAAATTTTGACCAAGTAAAGAAATGTCTCGTCTAAGCTTGTAAAAAGTAGGAAAAATTTGTTAACCAAATGTGAAAAAAGATCGGCCAAACAGATAAATATTTCAACTAAACTTAAAAACAGTAGGAAAAATGGTGCTTCTACTTCTATAGTTATGTCAAACGTGTCTTGACCTTTTATTTGAAAAGACATTTCACAATACATAATCATCAACGTCAGCACATTCCCTCTTTTACATTACCGAAATCTTCAACTTATCATTTCAGAGTATCTGTTGAAGAACCACTTATACAGACTAATCACTCATCACTCCACACTCTTGGTTTTTTCTTTCTAACACAAAGTGTCTCTGTCTTTTATAGATAGCTTCACAACTTTTCCATGTCACAGCACCAAGAGCTCCAAAACTTCGTTGTCCATGAGCTTCAACGACATAGTCATAACAACATTTATGGCAATGCAGTCTATGGCTCCACCTGGGATAGTTTCGATATCATCTGAGTATTCGTCAGCAAAGATCCATTTTCCATAACTGACATCTTCAACTTTCCATACCACAATGTCTGCTACACTAATCTTCCTTGTTCCAGCTCTCAACAATGCAGATGTTTTCTAGAAGTCTAGCGAAAATATAATTTCTCACTTTTTCCACCTGTATTTTACTGTTTCATTTCACAACCAACCAACAGTGTCTGTTACGAGGTCGGTCTTTCTTAAAACTACATCTGCCTTATTGACCCCTTGAATACCAGCGAACACATCTTCTAACCAATTTTCAACGTTTCATTTCACTTAACACTAATATTCTCTTTGCTTACAACATAACCGGATTTCTGCTGACTGGGTAAATTCCCCAACCTACTGGAGATAAATCGACTGTCCCATATCCGACTAGACGCTTTATTAGACAAGGACTATGATCATCAACCAGTATGGTCACTGCTAAGAAGGATACCAATAACAAATGATCTTCTTTACAGATGGCTATATGTGGCGAAACGCCAGTGGCCCATGTCCTCATGCCTTCTTTGATTTTGGGTAAACAGTGGGAAACAGCTTTTGGGAACCCTCAGTTCTCTTATTCGTTTAATCCCCATGGAAGATAATTCTCTTGGTTACTTTAACAACACGATCTTCTTAATAGAACGATTAGAAATATGTCTTTCCTTCGGGAAAACCCGATAGGGCGCCTTGCACCAAATACACACTAGTTCAACTTCTGGGGGAAATCAATGTCCGTTTAAACAACTACCATTTGTAGACTGCCTCATGTCAATTGGACACTTCAAAGAGTGAGACAGATGAAGGGCAGATTCCTACTGGTGGATTTGGAAAGGTAATAAGTGGGTTTTAAGTAGTCCTGCCAGACCTTGGCTTGTGAATCTCTGTTGTCTCGACTGGTGAGACGAATTGGCGAAAAGCCGGTCATGCCCATTGAGTGGGTTGACCGTTGGCCAATCTAGCTAAGCGTTCTGTTCCTGACATCGCCTGGGAACGAATCTGAGCAATATATCTCCCTGGATGATTTCGCTTGTTTTTGGCGGCAGATGGGCTGGTGTTATCTTTCTTCCTACGGCCTGAACACTGCATTGTGTTGTCTTTAGTTTAAATATAAACACAACATATATACAGTATGCCGGAAAGGGGGAGGGCTCCGTGGGGACGGATTCCACCCATCTATCTTCTTGAGCCGGAAGAGGGTATCCACTGTGCTATCTCTTTCGTCTTTTAGCCGATGGGGTGGCCGGGTGGACTGAATGGTTACTGATCGATAAGATGAGGTCAGGGATATAAATAGATCTCTCTCTATCACTGAGAGAACCTGAACTCATCTAAATCTACGTGTTATGTGAGGCACTGCCGGTACATTGCGGCGACAGCTCAGACAAGAGCAGCGACCGGAAGGGGTAGTATCTTCTTTCCTATTCTTGCTAGGGATGGGGAACAACACTGCGTGCCATACAGACCCACTACTATCATATTAGTTAAGGGGGAGAAACACACATAATTACGCACACAACCCTACAAGAGATTTGTCGTGAGAAAGGCAGGGTTTGCAAGTGAGAGGGAAGCCGGGAAACGATTGTTCCCAATAATAATAAAGGCATGGTATGAGTGTGGAGAATGAATCTTGTATGCAAAGAGTTCCTAAGGTAGCCAACAGGACGTCTACAAGCTGAAGGTCTAATAAAACAGGAACGTAGCCAATCCAGGGGCTACCTGACATGTCAGGCCCATTCACTCGGGCCTCTTATCTAATTGAGTACGTAAGGGAAATGTATGACAAAATTATAAACTGAGGCCCTATTGGACCTCAGGATTGTGATATTTGAGTCAGCCTAGTCGCTCACTAATCTCTGTCATCTCCAGGGTCCTCCTGGAATTGAAAGGAGCAAAAGGGATCTGCAAGGCCACGAGAGAATCACCTTAAGACATTCTCAGGTGAACCATGGACTTTCAGGACGGCCACAGGCTAATGACTCCAATCAAGGAATCAATGTCCGATTAGTCCTGATCTAGTGGCATCCTTCAGTACCCGCTCAATACAAATCCCATCGTCAACTAAGAAGTGGTTGACCTTATGTTCCTGGCTGGACCTACACCTCCTTCTCGGTCCTACCCATCCGTGTCAGTGACATTGAAAGACACATACCCTTTCCACCTTCATGAACTATTCCCCTGATTTGAAATCATACCCAACCTTGTGCCAAATGAACATTGAATTGACGATGTAGAGAAGTCCTCATAAACCAGTGGCTTTGGTTCTACAGCGGCCTGTTGTTCGAACAACCTACGCGGGAAGGAAAGAACTGAAGACTTATTCGGTGAGCTGTATGTGGACGGAACGGACATTGAATTAAGCTGGGTCTGTGAAGAAAAGCTATATGAGGCTCTGTGCCTGAACTGAAGTTTATTCTTGTTGTGTCTGTAGAGACTATCTGTTTTAACTGCCTTGATGTTTTCCTGTGCTGTTCTTTATTAGATTATTAAAATTACGTTATATTTTACTCTGTCGATCGCCATGTTATCTATGCGTCAGCCAGAAAGACACCTCAGGGAATAGGTCCCGAGGTCGAAAGAGAGAGAGTGACAGTGAGTCCGGGAAACGGAGGAGGGCTGGCAAGCAAAGTTCTATCCCAGCCAGGGCGAAAGAATAGTTTTGAAACATTGTGACAAGATATTTGGGACCCTCCACGTAGCTTGTTAAAATTTCTGGGGGCATGTCGCGGGATATTTGAAATCCTGATGGAGTTCTGGCTGATATAGTGATAGGGGACAGATATTCTTGTCTACTATCAATAGGTTCTGCCTACCGTGCCTGGCTATTGTCTGTACTCTTCCTAACACAGACTGACCGACATACGACGTGTTGTGGTCGAGTAAAATATATATTTTGGTTATGCGAGATAGTCATTTACTATACAATTACCTATTCACTTACCCTCTGAGTTTAAGATGGCATCATCTAAATTTAATGTTTCTGAAGTACAGGTGTAACAGTATGTGTAGTTTGGGTTATAATTAGGATCTAGTGGGGAATTAGAGATACAGCACGATTGAGCATTATGAGTGAAAGCGGAGAGAGATGCTCAATCGTGACGTATTGTTGTTGTGAAGGGCAGTCAACATCCGATATTCCAGCAAGGCAGACACGGCTTGTCATCTTACGCAAATAAACAAACTTTTATTCAACCTTCGACTTTATTACTTCTTTCTACACTATGACAGAAGTAAATATGGAGCCGTATGTCCAGGATTCTGAATTGAGCCGTCCGGCTACCACGCGAAGTACTATATAACTCAGAAGATAAAAGTATCAAGAGGCTTTTCTAGAGCCGTGGCTGAATTGTAAGGTCATCAGGACACTGATAATGGCCGTTAACTGAATCTCAGCCTTCAACGCTTTCCAGGGCCGCGATCTGAACTCTGGAGTTTCAAAAGAAAAGGCTTACTATTTCCAAGCGCCAACCAATGAACGTTATCAAATTCAAGGGGCCTCCCATGGCCGTTGCATGAATCCTATCGTTTTTCAAGAAGAGCCATCCTGTCCTGGGACCTTGAGAAAATCAGAAATTCAAGTTGAACATTTGTCGGGCTCAACTAATCATGGAAAAAGCCTCGTAAATTCGTGATCGGGCTTCTTGAAACTAATTGTCATTGGGCTTCGGTTGACCTTGACAAATTTTTGGGCCTTGTCAATCCTACGACCCAAACACACCTGATCCATTTTTGGGCCTTGTCAATCCTACGACCCAAACACACCTGATCCATTTTTGGGCCTTGTCAATCCTACGACCCAAGTGTATGACCCATCCCAAATGACGATGAAATACCCACTCGAGAATCAAGGAAGGGACCCAACCAGGGGTCGAAAATAATCCAGGCATCCCATGAGACGGGACCCAAGCAGGAAGAGTGTCCAGCAGCCCACGAGAAGGACGAAATTATCTGAGGACGAGAGGGGATATCTGAACTCCGCCACCGGAACTCTGGAACTAATTGTCAGTTGATGCGGGCTCGTGTAAGTGAACTGGATCCGTCAGCGAGCAAAAGAAGGTAACTGTTTAATTAAGGAGACAATTTGTATTTCCTGGATCTCCGGTGATGTGCCGTAATTTCTTAGTTAGAGCAGAGTCTAAAACATTATTGTACTCTAAGAAACAGGTACGAGGATTTATAGTGAACTTTTTGGTTTCAATATGAGTTATTGAAGACAGGGTTCTTCCTTCCTCTACGCTGACAGGATATTGATGGTGATTCGTGTAATTAATATTACAACTGGTGCTCTTTAGGGATTAACAAAGTGAAATTTTTGCGATTCTGGAACTAAATAACTAATTGAACAGTTTTATGGACTGTGGGAATTGTGTGTTGTAAATTAGTAAATTTATGTGATTCATAAATAGGGTAATTAATTAACTAGTTTTTAGAAACAAATAATTTGAAATTGTGTGCTTCTTGGTTTCTTTGCTTGCCTTGTTTCAGTATTATTTCAGCATGGCGGAACAGGACACCTTAGCACAGGTTTAGATCTGTTTAGGAATATTTTAGCAGAGCAGATTCATCACGACACAAGTGAGAATTATTTCGGCTGAGATAGCATAAAGAGTAAAAATGTACTTGAACAGAGACTTAGGACACGTGACTGCATGGTTAGGAGAATTAAAGGTGGCAGTCAGCGAGGTAGAATGTTTTGTACACTGGTTACAGAGCAATGTAAGAGGTAATGAGATAAAAGGGAACAACAGAGTAGGAGGGAATAACAAGAGACAGCCAGTGCTTAATGAAGACAGAAGACGATATGGGTCTATGTGTGCGGCTGGTTATGACGAACCAAGTCCAAATGCTTATAGGGTAAGAGACAGTAAGAAGAACAGACATAATAGTGAAAGGTCAAACTGGTATAGTAGTGGGCGTGACAGAAATCTTGCAAAGAAATCGTGGGACTGGCCCTCTCATAGTGAAACCGCCAGAAAAAGACGTAACGACTGGTTTGAAAAGAGACAGAGACAGTGTTTGAAGTCAGGGTCAAAGAACAAAGTAGAAAACGTAAGTGAAAATTCAACTATTCCCAAGGTGATTGCAAATATGACTGTTAAACAGGAAAAGAAGACGACGGTGTTAGTAAGGAAAATAAACCGAGAGACACAGACGCAGACAAATAATACAGTAGAAAGTAGTACGCAGACTCAGGTACAACCAGTCAGCAAGATAACAAAGGGAACTCAAACTGACTTCATAGAGAATCAGTCAAAACCAACTCAATTGACTAAGAGAGACAAGGTTGAAGTTAGGAAAGATAGACAGACGAGGACCAAGAACGACAGAAAGATAAAGAGGAGAAGTATTGAAGAAAGAAATAGTATGGTTGTAAATAGAGGTAGTGCCATGTCAAGTTCCTCAGCTGTAGACAGGAAACTAATTCCCAAATGGTGTAGGAATATTAGCTGCCAGAGTGCAGGTTACAGAGAAGATATTCCTACAGCCGAATATTATAGTGATGCTGAAACGGATATTATTACTGAGGATTCGGAGAATGAGAGTGCTGCACTACGAGCAGATCCTGAATCGAGGCGTGATGTTCCCTCATACGGAGTAGTTGCTGGTGGACAGACGGACAGAGTTGTAGTTAGTGACTATATTGGGAAGGCTAAGGGACGAAGACCGAGAAAGAGAAAGAAAGCCAGACGTTTTAAAGATGACTATGGAAATAGGGCCGACGTGTTTGCAGTAAACTATAATGAGTCTGATGAAGGAACTATTATTAGTGTGTCATCTGAGGACGAGATGGGGAAGTGTAAACGTTACGTAAGGTTGACAGGAAACAGTGAGCAGACCGACGACAGAAATAAAGGAAGGAACTCATTTAAGAAAAAGAATAGTGGTAGACAGTTAGCGGGAATTTATTCAACGACAGAAAGTGACTTAAGGAAAATAGAAGACCTTATGACCTTAAGACCTGAATACTTTAACAGGTTGACAACAGATAGTGATGAAGACATAATAAGCGAAAGACGGGTGAATGTATTGAAAGACAGTGAAGTGTTTAATTTGGACACACTATATAACGCTTAAAATTCCTTGGGTGAAGAAGGAAAATGAAATAGTTTTGGCTTAGGAGAAGAACTCTAAAATAGACAGATGAAATTTTTGGGGTAGAATGGTACAGGGTAGGTGATAGTGGTGTTGAGGATAAGGAAGTACGGCAAATGATATTCCACGTGGATTACGTAATACAGGATATCTACTATTTGGTCACGATGTAGGGAGAGTACATTAAATAAAATAGGGTGGATTCAGCACTTAGTAGAGAGAATTAGTAGAGGGTGAGAGATAAATTAAGTATGAATGTTCGTATTAGAAGTGGTTTGACTCAGAGCTATGACGTGATGTCCGAGATAGTTTTGCTTGTTGGTTGGAGAAGAAAGAATAGTATTGTTGACAGGTGAACCGAGAGTGTCTGGTGAAGAGATATGGATCGAGGTGGTACTGAGCGTCCTGTGTGTAAAGTAGCCAGTTGAACACGAGAATATTAAGAGTAAAAGACTGTAGAAGTGGATGCTTGAAAAATACGAGTTACGTAGTGCTTGTGGAGAAAGAAAAAGTTGTTGTGTCTGGAGAAGTATAGAATAATAGTTACGAGATTTGTGACATGTTGGAATGAAGTTTGTTTTGAAGAGATAGTAGATAGTGCTGTGAAAGCAATATAAGTTGCGAGATGTCATGTATAGGGTCTGACCTTCGTATAGGAGTAGAGATATAAGAAAACAGTGAATTGAGAAAGTCCTCTGGTTATGCGTTGTTCATACGTGAATATAACTGTAGTCAGACAGGTGTTCGGCGTAATGAAGGAAGTAGGAGAGAGGTGTGATGAAGTCGCCTAAGTGAAATACGTAGATAGAATGTAAGAGTGGCGTTAAAATGTCTTGTGTCAATGTGTGTAGAGGAGATCAATGATTGCTGGAATGTGGAGGTGGCGTCTAAAGTATTTTGTTGTAGTAATAGTATGGAGACGTTAGGTTGTCGCGATGCGAGAGTAGGCGTGAGATGAGAGCGAGGCTGTGTGTCATTGTCCGTGTGAATATGAGAAGAGCGGTTGATAAGTGAAGTTGATAAATCGTGGTGGAACATAGAGCATGCGAAAATCGAGAGATAGAAAGAAAATTGTAATGTCTTTTCGTAGAATATCTGAACTTGGAAGGAAATTATGGAAGTTGTATGCTGAATTAACATTATGAATGTTTAGTATTCTTGACAGGAAAATGGCGAAGCAAGAGTGCATAAGACTGAGAAACGAGGAAAGAGAGGTCTGCTGTTGGTTATAAGTGGCGTAGGTTGCAGTTCTGAAAGAGTTCCGAGAAGTAACAAGAAGAATGAAAGATGCGGAGGTAAACATGGTTAGTTAAATGAGTGTTGGAGAACGTGTTCCGAGGAGGGTGACCGGTTTGATTGTCGTCACGATGTAAGAGTGCTAGGAGAGACCTGAGGATAGCTATAGTAGTGCTGGTGAGACGTTGAAAGTATTGAAGCAGGAGGACGAAATATTAATTGCGTCGGGTAGACGAGAAAGTTGGTAGTGGAATTGGTGGTTTTGGTGAGAGGTCTATAATAAATAGACAAGTTCTTTTGATGGGAGTAGCATGGTGAAGATACTGTAGTTAACAGTAATGATTAAGAAGTGGTAGTGATGTTTTGTATAAAGCCAAGGGAAACAATAGCTGTGCCGAGCCACAGGTTATTAATAAGTGGATGATGGCTGGTACATTGGGTTGACATTGGAATAGTCGCCACATTAGGAATGGATGAAAGGAGTTGACCTGTAGTTTACAGTGATTGAATTCCAAATAATGTGATGTGTAAGGAGTTAGTTTTGTAAAATATTGTGAGGGGAGATAATCAATGGTTGACTTCCAGAAAATGGAACGGTCAGTTGTGGACTGGTGATTGTGGTTGAGGAGAACAAATATTGTTCTAAATTAAAAAAGTTAGTCTGTGGTTAACAGATATACATACGTAGCAGTGAGGTGTTTTGTTTTCTCGGTTATGAGAGGCCAAGCTTGATGGGCCACTGTACGTAGTAGTTTGAAGGGAGTTGTCTTTAGCGAGAAGACAATTCTTTTGTGGAGCCTGAGTGTTGATGCCTCATGTATAAAATGTTTTTTTTTGCTTGATTTGGTCCTGTAAAATGATTATTATTTTAGAATAGGATTATTGGGTTTGTAGACTTTTATGTGTAAACTACTGGTCCGTAAAAGAGACCAGTAGTAGTAGGTAAAAATAGAATAGGATGTATGTTGTATCATCATCACCATCATCATCACCATCATCATCATACCTTTAGTTGAGTTACGGGGAAACATAAATGATTGTTACAAAAAAATTTGGGGGGGTTTGATGTCCTGTTGTGATTTTATTTCGCTGTTTTGTATGTTAAATAGTAGTTAGTTAAGTTATGTTTAAGTTACAGGGTTTTGTCTAGAATAAAGACAATACATGGGCTTTATTTTAGTCCTTCGTTCAGAAAATAGTAATAAACTACTGGGGACTAGAAGAGAGACATTTATTTGGGATCCTTCGTTTAGAAAATAGTAATAAACTACTGGGGACTAGAAGAGAGACATTTATTTGGGATCCTTCGTTCAGAAAAGAGTTAATAAAACTACTGAGAGCTAATAAAGAGACACATTCTCTTTGTGAAGAATAAGTTCATGGGTATTTTGTTGCTGTGATAATCAGCGTAGAGAGGTTAAAATGGTTATGAAGTACTGGAAATATATGGATGGTTATGGGGAAGTTTAGAAGTACACTAAAGTCAGCATTGATTGGAAATATATGGATTAGAAGCCATATGGGGGAAGAAAAGATTAATATAGCAGTGGGGTAAATGAGGAGAAAGTTTTAAACATGGGTTACATGGGGTCAGAAGAACCATGATGTACACAGAATGCTGGGTTATAGAAGAATAAGAAAATTACCCCAGAAAGTAAACATGAATTGGATCCATGTTTAACTAGACACTGTGGATAACAGTACAATAGTAAGGGAGTGTAGGTTGATGAACATAGTGGAGACATAATGACATGGGTTCTTGAGAGTCCGTTAAAGACGGGAGGTAAATGGTTATCCCTTTGGGTGTATTAAGTTTCAGAGATAGAATAATAAGTGGGTTGCTAGAGTAGTCTATATAGTGGTCGGATTACGATGTTGTGAAGTTACGGGTGTCTGTAATAAATAGACATTTAAGGTTGCTGTAGATTACGGCATGAATTATGAGTTGAGAGGTGGAAGATTTTAGAGAGACATTGGGTTACATGGCCTGGGCAGGATGTAAATGTTTATAAGTGGGTCAGATTACAATGTTGTGTTTGATGGTTAATATTTAAGGGGAGATTTCAAGGTTACTAGGTTGCTGTTGATGACGGCATAAGTAGAGCATTTTAGTAGAAATGGACATTAAGAGAGAACCTGAGGTATTGGAGAAGATTAGTTATACGAGGATGAGGTTATGTAAGGTGTTGTGTTGGAGGAGGTCTTAAGGGATAATAGATTTTTTAATTGTGTCTTCGGGATATGTTTTGTAGTTTACATTACTATGTGAGGTTGAGGTAAGGTAGTGTCTGTTATATAGACACTTAGAAGTGAAGAATATTATTAGATGTGAATAATGTTTTTGATGCTGTAGATAGCAGCGTAAACGTTTACCATAATGAGTGGTAAAGGTGTGTGATTTAGGTGAGTGTGGTTTTAGACTTTATTACATAAAGTCTCAAATGACATAGGAGGGTAAAGGAGTATGGTTATGGTTTGGTAAAAGGGGTGTGTGATTTAGATGAGTGTGATCTTAGGGTGAAAGAGTATACTTCTTCTTTAAAATTCCGGTGGCCACCGATTCTTTGTCTTCCTATCGTGTGAAAGTAATTTCAGGTTAGTTGAAAGTGGGGGATTAGTAGCGTTGGTGATAAAAATAAGGAGTTGGTGTTAGAGTTTGAAATTTACTTATGAAGAGGAGTATTTAAGAAGACGTGTTATGATGTTATGATGTATTGTATATAGTTGAATTTGAAATGTTATTAAAGATATGTAAATATGTTACGTTTGGTTAAAGGACCAAGAACGAAGAAGAAGTGAGTTGACTGTATGGCTGGGGAAAGAGTTAAAGAAATAGAATGTTTAATTAAATTGGAGTTGGTTTGGGGAGGATTAGAACTATGGAAGATTAGAGGAAAAAGAGGGAATAGAGTAAGGGGATTAGGAGTAAAGATTTTTCCTTCTAAAGGAAAATTCTTTATCAACATGGGGAGGTGTAACAGTATGTGTAGTTTGGGTTATAATTAGGATCTAGTGGGGAATTAGAGATACAGCACGATTGAGCATTATGAGTGAAAGCGGAGAGAGATGCTCAATCGTGACGTATTGTTGTTGTGAAGGGCAGTCAACATCCGATATTCCAGCAAGGCAGACACGGCTTGTCATCTTACGCAAATAAACAAACTTTTATTCAACCTTCGACTTTATTACTTCTTTCTACACTATGACACAGGCTACAGGGCGTGAGATGGGCTATGATGGGGCGGAGTTACAGAAATATGTGCACGAAGTGGAAAGAGACTTCAGACAAGCTGTGCGTGAAGCTAAGAAAATTGAGGCTGAAGCTAGGAAGATGGAAGCAGAGCAGGCAGTCAGAGACCATGAGTTCCGTATGAGAGAGTTGGAGCTGAAAGCTCAAACTGCCAAGGAAAGCGAGGGTGCAGTGGGAGGCGCAGTTCTCCCGGACTCAACGACTTCTAGTGGCGGTCCATACCAGGCAATGAAGTTCCCATTGCTCCCGTTCGATGAACACAAAGATAAGATCGACCAGTATCTTCACAGATTTCAGTCGATGGCTTTGGCTATGGGATTGGAACGTGAGAAATGGAATTTGAAAATCTCACAGGGCCTGAGGGGGACAACGTACTAGGTCTACTCAAGGTTGCCACCTGGTATGGAGAATGACTATGAGGCCCTGGAAAAAGCATTATTGAAAAGGTTCCAGATGACAGCCCATACATACCGACAGCAGTTCAGAAAGTCGAACAGAGAGCCAGGGGAGATGTTCGCAGATTATAGCGTTAGACTTAAGTCTTACCTTTTGAAGTGGATGTCATTAGCTGGATTTGCTAACGATTATGAAAGTTTAGAAGAATTAGTGGTCGTGGACAAAATGAAGAGGATGATGCCTAAGCCATTGCAAACCTTCTTGCTTGAAAATGGGGCAGAAAGGTTAGACGTAGTCAACACATTAGCGGAAAGGTATGTGCTAGCTCATGGGGAAAATGGGGAACTGTCACAACCCAATCCCCGATCACCAGACACATGGTCTGGAAAGAAGAAGAACCCTAAAACAGTCCACACCAAAAGGGAGGATCCTTTCGATAAAGTTCCAATTAAGAAACCCTCTGGTAAGAGTCCACCTGGATCTCCTAGAAGAAAGTGGAGTGAAATGTGGTGCGCCTACTGCAAATCTCCCACACACAATACGGCCGATTGCAGGCGCAAATAGAACGACTCTCACTATGCTGCCTGTCTTGTAGAAACCGGGGAAGGGTCTAACAAGGAGGTAGAAGGGAGGGGTCTTGAGAACAAAGATTAAGAGAAACCACCAGTAGTAGAGACGATACTTGTGAACTGACAACCAGTTTATTGTCTCTATGACACCGGTCTGCAGTTTGAGGCCGTAATTTCCTCACACTTAGTGAGCCCAGAGCAGCTAACCGGGGAGTCTATTGAGATTCAAACGTCGACCAAGAGTGCGGTAGCGATGTCTCTTCCGATTGCGAAGGTGGACATCAAATCTAAATATGTTACCGGCACTATACAGGCAGCCGTTCTGCTCGATCCAATCTTCCCAATGATCTTGGGTTGTCGCTACGTCTTTCTAGGGATCCCAACAGAACCCATGTACGTAGGGGCAATACAAACCAGATCTCAATCGGGAGATGAGCAGACGCCGGCCTTGATCGTGAATCCCTTGCCTGGGGAGTTACGAGCTGCTCAAAGCCAGGATACTACTTTGCAACCTTGCTTCAATCAGTTGCCAAAAGTTCTGACCCACCAAGACGGGGTCAGTATTATATGAAGAATCGGTTACTGTACCGGAGAGCCGGAGTGGAGGAACGCCAGCATGGACAGCTGGTATTTCCTAAGGCCTATCGGGAACAGCTTCTTCATATTGGACACACCATTTCTTTCACTGGACATATGGGTGTCGGGGCAACACTCCAGCGCATTTCCTGTCATTACTACTGGCCAGGGATGACTGGAGACGTGCGTCGGTACGTCAAGTCGTGCCCAGAGTGTCAGCGTGTGGCACCAAAACACTGGACGGCTCCGGTAGTCTTGGGTGACATGCCCATCATGAACTCTCCTTTCGAGAGAGTTGCCATCGATCTTGTTGGTCCTCTTCCTCGGACTAGGAAGAGGAATATGTACATTCTTACGATGGTGGATTGCTGTTCCATGTGGGGTGAGGCGATACCGTTGGCCACAATCGACTCTAAGCGAATGGCTGATGCACTGATGGAGACCTTTACTCGGTTGGGATTTCCAAACCAGATCCTAACGGACAGTGGGTCTCAGTTCTGTGGTAAGCTGATGGAGGAAGTCTTTCGTATCTTCCAACCCAACCACATTCACACAAGCCCGTACCACCCTCAGTCGAATGGGCAAGTAGAGAGGTTTAATGGTACCTTGATGACCATGCTTCGGAAGCTGGCTCAAGAGAAACCAGACAGATGGGATGAGTATATCCCAGCCGCCTTGTTCGCCTATCGGGAGGTTCCCCATGGGTCGACCAGGTTGCCACCAGCCACTCTACTATTCGGGAGGCCAATCAAGGGGCACTTAGAAGCCCTATTGAGGTGTTGGACAGAGGAGGAAACTTCCGAAGAAGTGGTATCCTCCTACAAATACGCCGAAGAGTTAAAGAAGAAACTCCAGACGGGTTGGGCTTTGGCAGCTCAGAATCTGAGGGCGGCCAGAAAGAGACACGCGGCCTACTACAATAGAAGGACGAAAGATAGGTCTTTTAAAGTGGGGGTTCGGGTTCTATTGTTACTTCCAGTAGGTTCCAATAAACTCGAGATTGGTTGGCAGGGGCCTTTCCCGGTGGAAAGGGTTGTGTCCCGCACCAACTATGCCATCCGGATCAGGGGGAAATCCGAAATCTTCCACATTAACCTCCTCAAAAAGTATGAAGAACGATCTGATGGTACTTCTCTCCCACTCATGACTATGGCGGTCGCGATGGAAACTGAATCGGGCGAAAACGCGGATAGGGAGTATCCTTTACACCCTGTGGAAACCTATAGGGATGTACATATAAATCCTGATATGTCGGCTGAAGAAACAGACCTGGTCATCCGTTTGTTGGAGTCCCATCAGCAGATTCTTACCGATCGGCCAGGGTGGCAGGGTTGGTCAAGTTTGATATGACTCTGACTACCCAAGACCCCGTCCGCCAAAAAAATATATCCAGTGCCCTTTTCGAAAGAGAAGGCCTTGGCAGCCGAAATCCAGAAGCTTCTGGACGATGACATCATCACTCCTTCGACTTCTCCTTATAATGCCGGGGTTATCTTGTTGAGGAAGCCCAGTGGGGAGCACCGCCTATGTATTGATTACAGGCATTTAAACAGTTGTACGACATTCCAAGTTGAACACAAATCAACTGTTTGCCAGACTAAATAAGGCAAAGTACTTTTCGAAGATTGATCTAAGCCGGTGATATTATCAGATCCCTGTGAAGCCCGAGGTTCGCCCCTTGCTCGCCTTCAGTACTCCGAGCGGGCATTACGAATTCAAGGTGATGCCATTTGGGCTGTGCAATGCGCCCAGTGTGTTCACCCGCATGATGAGAATGTTATTAGAGCCTTTAAAGGATCCCTCTGTGGTCTCGTTTATGAATGATATTCTCATCGCGTCTGAAAATCTGAAAGATCACCTGAAGTCCTTGGGACAGATACTCACAAGGTTAAAAGAGGAAGGGTTAACCGCCCGTCCAGCCAAATGCATGATTGGCTACCAATCCTTGGAATTTCTGGGACATACTATTACCCAGGGGGGGGGGGGCTGGTACCGGAAGAAAAGAATGTTGAGAAGGTCAGACTCGCACCCCGTCCTAAATCCAAAAAGGATGTTAGGTCTTTCTTGTCTCTGTGTGGGTTTTACCAGAAATTTATTCCGAAGTTCAACGAAATTGGGGCACCGTTGACCGAAACCCTGAAGAAAGGATCGCCAGATCCTATAGTCTGGACCCCGAGCGGTGAAGAAGCTTATGGGAAGCTGAAACAGGCTTTGGTGGATAGGCCAGTCCTGCAACTCAAAAATTTGGAGAAAACGTTTGTTCTAAGAACCGACGCGAGTAACATAGGGATTGGGGCAACTCTGTTGCAGGAAGGGCGAGATGATCCTTCGGTGCTATGTCCGGTGGCGTATGCAAGTAGAAAACTGTTACCCGCGGAACGGAATTACTCTACCGTCGAACGGGAATGTCTGGCTCTCGTGTGGGCAGTACAGAAATTTCAACCTTATCTGTATGGAGTACCGTTCAAAGTGCAATCCGACCATCAACCTCTGATGTTTTTGGCAACTTCTAAGAAACTGAACGCGAGGTTAATGAGATGGTCACTGCTCCTACAACCGTATCAGTTCACGGTCGAATACATCCCCGGAAGGGAGAATGTGGGAGCGGATTTTCTGTCATGGCATCCGATGGTCGAATCTGAAGGTGGGGCCATTCGAACAGAACCTCTGGCAGTAGAAAGTTCGTAGGGTTCGACTTTCTTAAGAGGGGGCCTATGTGGCGAAACGCCAGTGGCCCATGTCCTCATGCCTTCTTTGATTTTGGGTAAACAGTGGGAAACAGCTTTCGGGATCCCTCAGTTCTCTTATTCGCTCAATCCCCATGGAAGATAGTTCTCTTGGTTACTTTAACAACACGATGTTCTTAATAGAACGATTAGAAATATGTCTTTTCTTCGGGAATACCCTATAGGGCGCCTTGCACCAAATACACATGCCATGGACCGATATGAGGGATACAGCGGGAAACGGACAGAGTAAGAACAGGGTTACAAGAGAAGTCGGTGGAGCAACAGATGATGATGAAGAAAGGGAAGTGACTCCAATGAGTTGCGTATCACGTGACATTAGTTGTGTGGCACACGAGACAGACGGCAAGACCGGGTCAGTCTTGCCAGGGCCTTTGTACACGACGGTTGTGAAAAGCGAGTGCAGAAGTCAAGCGACATCAATTCAACAGACGCCGATGTCAAGCCAAGGTCGAGCCAAGCCGTAAGTTGGTATTGAACGTTAGATAGAGTGTTTTAGAATCATCGCATGTCAGCCCACACCTGTTGGTAATAAGTGTATAACGGCGGCGATGACTTTCGAGAATAAACACTGACTACAATGGCGAGGACATCGGTTTGTTTGATATTCTCCGTTGTGACCTGTTCCTGCTTACAACTGTCCTTGTGGCTGAATAGACGAGCCGGTAATCAGCTACATGGCAAGTGGGAGGCGCGAAAATAATAAAGCAGGTGCACCGAAAATAAGAGTTACCTTCAAGAAAATTCGTTAACATTCAGACAAAGAACAAGGAAGGTCACCTTGAACGCCATTTGCAATTTTGAATGAAGGTGTCAACAAACAAATTCAGCTATCAAAGCGTGGTGTAAATATTGCTTTATAATACAAACATTTAAGCCACAACGCTGAACACAACAAATGAAATATTAATTTTCATAAATATTGACCCTGGCTGAGAAAACGTTAGAGTTGTAAACTCCGAATAAACTCTTAAATACATTCACGAGTGTCAAGAACTAAGTGTCAATAAGTCTAGAAAGAAAGACTCATGAATTACCGGGAGATATTCAACAATCGAAAAGAAAACAGAGTCAAGAAAGTGAACACACAATTACGAAGACGGCACATGATCAGTTGTTCAAAGTGCTAACAGACAGTCCTGTCAACAGTTACAACGCATCATATAAGAGAATATATCAGAACAACGATGATGGCTGAATTTTGACTGAAATCTCGCAACTACAATTATATAGGTAGTAAAGAGTGCGACAATGGAGTCGATTTTGGGGGACAATCAAAGTTTCAATCAAATACTTCAAGACGACAAAGATGATCATAACTACATGTGGAAGAAGGGTAGAAACCATCTAGCAATCATATACCAAGTTATTTTCATCTGGATTCAAGAATCAGACTTTTTCTAAGACATTTTTCCAGAATTCAACTTTAGTCTCCAACCAACATGGAACAGTTTAAACAACCGAAATCAACATATCGATTCATTCCAGAACAATAACACGACAGCACTACAGTGCATCTACATAATATTAACGTTTTTCCATTCAAGTTACAGAGAAGGCCAGAATTTCTTGACAAATCTATCTGACGTTTGAGCTTACATCAACTAGCAACACTCAAGACCTCGACTACTGGAGGGAAAACACCGGAACAGTGAAGAACCGCACCGCAACAGCAGCAACAAGGCATCAGAGAAGACCAGAATCTCTCGACAGATCTATCTGAAGTTTGGTCCTACGTCAACTATTAACACTCAAGACCTCGACTACTGGAGGAAGATGCCGGACCAGTGAAGAACCACAACACAGCAGCAGCAACAAGGCATCAGGCGAGTGAAATTCTCTGACTGTGTTTGTATCATTTTGTGCGGCTGGTTAGAGTGGATATTTGGTATTTTTCTCCACAGGTTTTTGTCATTTTCTCCACGAAAGGTGTTGAACATATTCAATAAACATGTCGGCAATACAAGACTACATAGGGAAATTCTGTTCCAGTGGAATTACACTATTAACATTGGGACTGAACAAACTCAGAAAATTTCGAAACCATATAAAAGAAAAGAAAGAAATAACTAAAACACCTAGGGAGTCAGAAAAGAAACAAAATATTGAAAAACTACATGCCAAAAGAGACAAACCCAATACTGACAAGAAAAGAAAATTACCAATCACACAAAATAATAACATCAAACCAACAAAATGTCATCTTTGTCGAAGCTTTGGTCACGACGCAAAAAATTGTAGACTTAAACAAATAACCACAACAAACACACTAAATAATAAGCATAACAACAGCAAAAATATAATAGTACAAAACAATTTATACTACAAACAGATGCAAGCATATACGCAATTTCAGCAATATTGCTACAAAACCATAACGGACGACTGCACCCTGTATTATACTACAGCAGAAAACTGACAGTCGCACAAAGGAACTATTCCATAACAGAACTAGAAGCCTTAGCGTTAGTAGAGAGCATCAAAAAGTTTTCAAAATACTTATTAGGACAAAAATTTACGGTACTATCAGACAACAAACCCCTAAAAGTATTCAGAGAAGGCCACCCAAAAAATTCAAGAATCCATAGATGGGCCATACTCCTTCAGGATTATGATTTTGAAATCCGCCACATTCCAGGCAAAGATAATAATCTGGCAGACCTATTGAGTAGATTATAAAAGGGAATAACCATAGTTATTTTATCCTATTACAAAACTGTAATAATAATTAAATTAACTTTCACGGATAGTCTATAAATATATTATGATTTTAATTAGTTGTTTAGGATACAGAAAATAAACAGCACTACCACACACATTGAGAACACAGTAAAGTCACAAGACAAAGATATTACCTGGTTAACAATAAGAAAAGAAACATCTCTGTGGACATACATTCAACATTTAAGTTTCTTACCATCTCATATTATCTTGTTATGCACTTAAACACATGCATAGACAACTAAAAACATTACTATACACTACATACACAATCCATAGCACACACACAATAAAAACAACCGCTTTTTTAACTTCAGTACATAAGAAAGACACTATACGGGAATGAGATAATTAAAACAAGTATATTCAGAGTACATTAAGGGTAACAAGGATATAGATATCCAAATATTACTTGAAACTCTAAACTGCCGTATAGAATGACTACAGATACCAGCAGTCAATTTGACATTGTACTTAATTAATTAGTGAGAGTCAGATATGTACATATTTTTTCCATTTTTATTAATTACCAGAATGCACAGAAGATGAATGAAAGAGTTGGAGAACCGTGCAAGCACCACCGTAAATCCATCCAGATAACTGAAAAAGATAGCATTCCTGGTCTACAATCCTAGGGCGCCAAACCAGCATAAACCAGCTAGCTGAAAAGACCAGCCCAGGTTAAACAAGTAGGACAAACCACACCCACGGTTAAATAACTGAGTGAGAGTAGGTTTATTGATAAGTAATATGAATTCATCTGTCATGCTGCATATTCCATCAGTCAAATGTAAATTATCACATTACATATTCCATCGATCAGGTGTAAATTATCACATTGCATATTCCATCAATCAAGTATAAACTATCATATTGCATATTCCAGCAATCACATGTAAATTATCGCATTACATACTCCATCGATCAGATGTAAATTATCATATTCCATCTATCACATGTAAGTTATCAGATTGCATGTTTTATTCATTATAAGTAAGCTATCAGCCAATACAGGTATAACAGCCAAGTGTCAGATACCAAGTGAGAGAAACCTACGGTATCGAAAATAGAACATACCATAGCTGAGAATTGAGAATATTACAACAGACGACAACAATATCAAGCACAAGTACAACAAGAACACGGATGTAATCAAAGACCTAATGATATCGACACAAACTACTGTGATTAGGTCCGAGGTAACGGCAAGCCATCATAGACCATGGTATAATCACCTCAAACATATCATCACACATATTACAATGATGATAACAAGATATCGTTGTGCCATTGTGATATATAATTTTTCATACACATTATTATTCATGTTAAACTTTTCTTACATATGCAGAGTGTGGGAATACTTAATAATTGATCTTATGCAGCAAGAACACAAGACAAGAGAAACACCAACCAAGACTAAGCAAGAGACACAAATCATATAGTATAACAACGGTGGCAACAAGAATAACATTAAATGACACGGTCAACATACAAATGTGCAACAAATGACACGAGTGAATGTTAGTAGTTAATTTTAATATTGATACTACAACATATAAACACATTGATAATGTAAATCAATGTCACATTTTTAATTTGTTGTCAGTGTATAATATTGAATGAATATCTCATATATGTCAATGAAATTTATTGATGATAATTGTATTCATTGATTGACATATTCCATAATAGAGATGACCATGCATACAAATGTACATATATATTAAGGTACATCTCCATTGTTCAACACTGAGCGAATCTAGCATACCAACTTAAGGCTAAAAGACGTAATTGGACCGGCATGAGGAATGCAAATAACAGAAAGCGGTTTAACATCAACCAACAGGGAAGATAAAAGATCAAAGTATTATAAACTTTGACAGACACAAAGATATTGGTCAATGAGTCTACAAGATAGATCTATATCGGCAATGAGATGAACTTGCGGTTATAAGACGAAAAGACACCGTTCACGAAGAAGAAGTAATCACCCTAGACAACTGAAATATAAGTAGACCGCAAGCAGACAAGGGCTTATGCAATGACCCCATCTATGAGTATTAAAGTATTACGTCACACGGAAAACCCAAATGACAACCGAGAAATACAGCGGTACACAAGTCATGTACACATTGCTCATGTTCCACGAGACCATATATAAATAATAATATAGATGGTAAGGGTACCTATTAACCACGCACATTCCCTCATTCGGACGTAAGGGTCTTGATAGGTTTGGGGTTGATTGTCTTTAGGGCAAATGAGGGACTACTATGGGGAGGCCACGGGACCTTATGAAGCTCATAGTATGTTAGACCAACCCCCCCTCCCCCCCCCCCCATAGGTTGGCTACACGTCGCCTGCGCGGAAAGTAGGTTGATAGGGCGTGCCTGAACATAATAATAATTTTTTTTTTCCTTTTTGTGCAGTGGTTAGTGGAATGCCATGCTATCATATTATCAGAAATAATAGGGTTGTGGAAGGACAACAATATAGTATAGAGTAATAACCTGACTACTCATATATCGCTTCATGTCATGGGATTAAAAAACCAAATAGACTGTGAAAATGGCTACACCATTTTCAAAAATTGGGGGGGGGGCGGCATAATGCCATGGACCGATATGAGGGATGCAGCGGGAAACGGACAGAGTAAGAACAGGGTTACAAGAGAAGTCGGTGGAGCAACAGATGATAATGAAGAAAGGGAAGTGACTCCAATGAGTTGCGTATCACGTGACATTAGTTGTGTGGCACACGAGACAGACGGCAAGACCGGGTCAGTCTTACCAGGGTCTTTGTACACGACGGTTGTGAAAAGCGAGTGCAGACTTCAAGCGACATCAATTCAACAGACGCCGATGTCAAGCCAAGGTCGAGCCAAGCCGTAAGTTGGTATTGAACGTTAGATAGAGTGTTTTAGAATCATCGCATGTCAGCCCACACCTGTTGGTAATAAGTGTATAACGGCGGCGATGACTTTCGAGAATAAACACTGACTACAATGGCGAAGACATCGGTTTGTTTGATATTCTCCGTTGTGACCTGTTCCTGCTTACAACTGTCCTTGTGGCTGAATAGACGAGCCGGTAATCAGCTACTTGGCAACACACTAGTTCAACTTCTGGGGGAAATCAATGTCCGTTTAAACAACTACCATTTGTAGACTGCCTCATGTCAATTGGACACTTCAAAGAGTGAGACAGATGAAGGGCAGATTCCTACTGTTGGATTTGGAAAGGTAATAGGTGGGTTTTAAGTAGTCCTGCCAGACCTTGGCTTGTGAATCTCTGTTGTCTCGACTGGTGAGACGAATTGGCGAAAAGCCGGTCATGCCCATATTGTGAGTGGGTTGACCGTTGGCCAATCTAGCTAAGCGTTCTGTTCTTGACAGCGCCTGAGAACGAATCTGAGCAATATATCTCCCTGGATGATTTCGTTTGTATTTGGCGGCAGATGGGCGGGTGTCATCTTTCTTCCTACAGCCTGAACACTGCCTAGTGTTGTCTTTAGTTTAAATATAAACACAACATATATACAGTATGCCGGAAAGGGGGGAGGGCTCCGTGGGGACGGATTCCACCCATCTATCTTCTTGAGCCGGAAGAGGGTATCCACTGTGCTATCTCTTTCGTCTTTTAGCCGATGGGGTGGCCGGGTGAACTGAATGGTTACTGATCGATAAGATGAGGTCAGGGATATAAATAGATCTCTCTCTCTCTCTCTATCTCTCTCTCTCTCTCTCTCTCTCTCTCTCTCTCTCTCTCTCTCATTGAGAGAACCTGAACTCATCTAAATCTACGTGTTATGTGAGGCACTGCCGGTACATTGCGGCGACAGCTCAGACAAGAGCAGCGGCCGGAAGGGGTAGTATCTTCTTTCCTATTCTTGCTAGGGATGGGGAAATACACTGCGTGCCATACAGACCCACTACTATCATATCAGTTAAGGGGGAGAAACACACATAATTACGCACACAACCCTACAATAGTTTTGTCGTGAGAAAGGCAGGTTTTGCAAGTGAGAGGGAAGCCGGGAAACGATTGTGCCCAATCATAATAAAGGCATGGTATGAGTTTGGAGAATGAGTCTTGTATGCAAAGAGTTCCTAAGGTAGCCAACAGGACGTCTACAAGCTGAAGGTCTAATAAAACAGGAACGTAGCCAATCCAGGGGCTACCTGACATGTCAGGCCCATTCACTCGGGCCTCTTATCTAATTGAGTACGAAAGGGAAATGTATGACAAAATTATTAACTGAGGCCCTATTGGACCTCAGGATTGTGATACTTGAGTCAGCCTAGTCGCTCACTAATCTCTGTCATCTCCAGGGTCCTCCTGGAATTGAAAGGAGCAAAAGGGATCTACAAGGCCACGAGAGAACCACCTTAAGACATTCTCGGGAGAACCATGGACTTTCAGGACGGCCACAGGCTAATGACTCCAATCAAGGAATCAATGTCCGATTAGTCCTGATCTAGTGGCATCCTTCAGTACCCGCTCAATACAAATCCCATCGTCAACTAAGAAGTGGTTGACCTTATGTTCCTGGCTGGACCTACACCTCATTCTCGGTCCTACCCATCCGTGTCAGTGACATTGAAAGACACATGCCCTTTCCACCTTCATGAACTATTCCCCTGATTTGAAATCATACCCAACCTTGTGCCAAATGAACATTGAATTGACGATGTAGAGAAGTCCTCACAAACCAGTGGCTTTGGTTCTACAGCGGCCTGTTGTTCGAACAACCTACGCGGGAAGGAAAGAACTGAAGACTTATTCGGTGAGCTGTATGTGGACGGAACGGACATTGAATTAAGCTGGGTTTGTGAAGAAAAGCTATATGAGGCTCTGTGCCTGAACTGAAGTCTATTCTTGTTGTGTCTGTAGAGACTATCTGTTTTAACTGCCTTGATGTTTTCTTGTGCTGTTCTTTATTAGGTTATTAAAATTACGTTATATTTTACTCTGTCGATCGCCATGTTATCTATGCGTCAGCCAGAAAGACACCTTAGGGAATAGGTCCCGAGGTCGAAAGAGAGAGTGACAGTGAGTCCGGGGAACGGAGGAGGGTTGGCAAGCAAATACCTATCCCAGCCAGAGCGAAAGAAAATTTTTGAAACATTGTGACAAGAGATTTGGGACCCGCCACGTAGCTTGTTACACTATACAATTATGAGAGTTATAATGAGAAGAATAAGAAAGACAATAAAGGTTGAAAAGAGGTGACGAGTAGTAAGGATGTATGGAAGGAAAAGGGACACAATAGGCAAGATATACATTAAGAACACTAATAGATAGATCAAAATAGAAGATAAAAGGCTTAATCAAGTGGATAATTTTATATAATTGAGGTCCTTTATAACCTCAGATGGTAGGTACACATTAGAGCTTAAGAACAGAATACGGCCAACAATAGAGGTATTTCAAAAAAATGAAACGTATCTTAGGCGATAAGTCACCATCATTGAAGGAAAAAATAAATATACTTTCAACAAGAAAATTGCAAATATTAAAAATTAATTTTCGACAATACGAGTTAAAAATTAAATTGCTACCTGAAACATTCAAATTGGAAACAATAAAGAGAAATTTACTAACACATACATCGTCGACTCCATTATGGTTGGAGGAATTGAAATGGTTGGGGACAGGTTTGTCAGCACCCTGATTGATGTCTCTGAGGTGTTCTCTAAAACGGTCAGCAAGACGTCTGCCCGTTTGGCCAATGTATTTCATGTCACATCGTTTGCAGATGATGACATAAATCAGATTCCGGGATGTACAAGTGAAAGAATCTTTCAAGGTGAAGGTGTCTCGGGGAAATGCAATCTCTGGTGTCTGAACAACGTATGGGCATGTCAGACAGTTTTTACGATGGCATTCGAATGTGCCCACAGATGTAGTAACCGTGGGGAGGCGACTATGCACAAGGTGGTCTTTGAGGCTCTGGTTACGGCGGAAAATTACCCTAGGGCCATTTGAGAATACCCCACGAGTGGTTGGATCCGATTCCAAGATAGACCAGTGTCTCAGGAAAATATGCTTGATGGCATAGGCATGTGGATGGAAGGTGAGGATAAGCTTGGGTTCATTGTTCGGAGGCTGTGGACAAGATGTCCTCTGGGTAGGACCGTCTGCGGAAAAAGTCCAGCATTTCATGGGCTCTCTCGAGGAAGTCATTATCGTCCTGACAGATACGTCGAAGGCGGAGTAGCTGGGAATATGGGATGGAATCTTTGCAGCTTTTGGGGTGGGATGAGCTGTACAGGAGGAAACCGTGAGCATCAGTAGGTTTGTGGTACACGGAGGTCGTGAGGCCTGTAGGGTTTAATTTAATAGTGGTGTCAAGGAAATTGACAGAGGTTGTGGAAATTTATGTGGTGAATTTGATCGATGGATGGAAGTTATTGACATAATTAATGAAACGATTCAGTTCCGCCTCTGACATGTCAGTGAGACCTATGCCGTCATAGATGTAGCGTCGGTAAAAAGAAGGGAGAAGACCATCATAGCTGAGTTCAATCTGGTGTTCCAGATGTCCCATAAATAAACATGCGTAGCTGGTTCCCATTTTAGTGCCCATGGCGACACCGCTGATTTGTTTAAAGTAGTGGCCATTGAACTCAAAGGAATTATTGGTGAGGACTAATTCAGCGAGTCTCACAAGCGAAGCAATGATGTACAGACCAGATGGAAACAGAGGAAGAGGCCGACCACGTAAACGTTGGACGGAGGGAATAGCTGAGTCCATGGGAATATCGATACATGAATCCCATAATCGGGCACTCTCACGATGTTTATACACCGCAAGGTACAAGATGAACATGATGAGATGAGATGATGAGACATACCAAGATTCACTGCCATACAGCAAAGCTGACTCAGTATAGCCATAGCATTTCAATATTTTCAGCACTCTCTTTTTTACACTCAGTGATAATGATTTACCGTATAATATACTCTTCATTTTCTGAAATGCGGCTTTTGCTTCCCTACTCTGCTTAATCTCAGTTGTACATCTTCCATCTCGTTAACAAATGCTCCCCCCCCCCCCCTTTTTTTTCCTTTTTTTGTTTGTTTTGTTTTCTGCATATCCTTTTATCAGGACATTGCAGTCAACACCAACATTTTTCAGCTGCTGTTGATGTCTTGGCAAGTTTTACGTTCAGTAGTTTGCCATTGATTTCTGAACGACCGGCTCACATACCCCCGTAAGTAACCAACACAGTGTGATCCGCTGCCGAATCTCCGCTGCAGCTGTGTTTCATACGAGAGTATAGAGACAAATGCTCCTAGATATTTAAAATTATCCACTTGGTTAAGAATTTTCCTTTCTATTTCTATGTCACATTTTGGTGTCTTCATTTTCTTTGACATCACCATTGTTACTGTTCCCTTGATATTCAAGGAGAGTCTTTTCTTTGCACTCTCTGTTACTACAATATCCAACAATTTTTGAAGGTCTGTGGCATTATCCGCCACCAATACTGTGTCATCTGCATAGCGTATGTTATTTATATTATAACCTCCAATTAGTATTCCTGGCGTCTCTTTGATCTCTCTCATTAGTACTTCACTATATAGGGAGAAGAGATCCGGTGACAAGACACAATACTGTCGTACTCCTAGCTTTATCTGTTCGTAACTGCCCTCTTTATTTCCTGTTTTAATTGCTGCTATTTGGTTCCAGTAAATATTCTTTATTATTCATAAATCTTTCCCATTAATGTTGATATCTTCCACATTTTAATCACTTCATGATTTTTGCTATATAAAATGCCTTAGCATAATCAATTCTACTGAAAGACATAATGGGAAGACTTCGTAAGAAAATGGAAGAAGAGATTAACGTAGTTCAAGCTGGATTTAGACAAGGAAGAGGAACAAGAGATCACATATTCAACATGCGTTTAATAATGGAGAAGTGCAGAGAATTTAATGTAAACCTATTCTCATGTTTTGTGGATTATTCAAAAGCATTTGACTGTGTACAACATCAGAAGCTTTGGGAAATCATGAGGAATATGGGCTTTCCATCACATGTAGAACAACTCATAAAAATGCTCTATCTAGACCAACAAGCAGCAGTTAGAATAGATGGCGAGGCATCAGATTGGTTTGACATCAAGCAAGGAGTCCGTCAGGGCTGCGTGCTGTCACCCTATTTGTTTAACCTGTACGCAGAAAATATAATGAGAAATGTAAGAGATGATATAAACAGGGAGCTATATGATGCCCTAAATATTGGCGGTCATGACATACCGGAGATTCGATATGCTGATGATACAGTATTACTATCCACAACACAGAATGGCGTAGAAAACCTAATAGCTTCAACCCAATTGAATAGTGAAAATCACAACTTATATCTTAACATAGCAAAAAACAAAGATAATGCATACAGATAAAACTACTATGGAGAAAGAAATATACATTAATGTGAAAAATTTTGAATATCTTGGGTCATTGATTACCAATAACGGTGACACAATGAAAGAAATTAAACGGCGACTATCAATTGCTCTTCAAAGACTAAAACAGCTGAATAAATTATGGAGAGGGACAGATATAACTACAAAAATTAGATTTTTAAGAGCATGCATCTTTCCCATTGCAACATACGCCTGTGAGACATGGACACTTACTAAACAAGCTGAACAGCGCATAAACGCCTTTGAATATAAATGTTATAGACGAGTTCTAAGAATATCTTGGGTAAAGAAAAGAACAAATGCATCCATACTTCAAGAGTTGAATATTGAAGAAGGTTGGCTATTAAAGACGGCAAAACAAAGAAAATTGAAATATTGTGGTCACTTGAAACGTCACGAAAGTTTGGAGGGAACAATAATGGAGGGGTATATGCCTGGGAAGAGAGGAAGAGGAAGGCCAAAGAGAAGATGGGTGCAGGATGTGGCGGATGATCTCCAGATGGGTGTATCAGACGCGGGACATCTTGCTTATGATCGAGAGGTTTTCCGGAAGGTTGTTATGGGAGCGAGGTTCTGCAAAGGACATGCTACTGACTGAGCATAATCAATGAAGCACAGATATATGTCTTTCTGTGTCTCTGATGACCTTTTTATTCTAATGGCGACGACGTGACGCGACTATTCTTCAGAAAAACGCTGTTAAGTGTTTTCCTGTTGATTATGTGGTGTTATTTCGTATTCATATATTGGAAGTGTTCAAAAGAAGCCACGGAAGGCAGGTGGTGGATGAAATTTTGAGGGCAGCCGACAGATATTTGTTGGTTATGTCTCAAGTTTCGCGACGGCAGGCAGAGGAGCTCTTTCAAGAGTCAATGGCTGCGGTCACCCGACCAGCACGGTTACTGCCATAGAGGAAAGCACCGGAAAACTACCTCTTTAAAAGTGCCTAATACATTATGATTCGCCTAAAGACTGATCATAGCAAGACAAGGACAGAGACATAAAAATTAGCAACATGGAACGTTAGGACGTTAAACGACGACGAACAATTAGAGTATATAAAACAAGAAAGAAAAGAGAAAAAATTAATATTTTAGGGATTGCGAAACGAGATGGACAGGAGCAGGCATCAACATATATGAAGATTTTAAGATTTTTTTATTCTGGAGGTGAAGATCGACAAAGGGGAGTGGCAATTATTTTGGACCGGAAAACATCAAAATCTGTTCAAGGATATTGGGCCGTGTCGGACAGAGTTCTACTAGTTAAATTGAGCGGCAGACCTTTTAGCATAAATGTTATTCAAGTATATGCCCCAACAGGAGAATCCAGTGAAGATAGTGTAGAGGAATTTTATAATGACATAGAGTCTGCCTTGAAGAAATGTAAAAATTCAGAAATAAACATCATAATAGGGGACTTCAATGCAAAAGTAGGAAATCAAGATGATATATACACAGTAGGAAACTATGGTTTAGGGGAGAAAAATGAAAGAGGATACAGACTCGTAGAGTGGGGAAAAGAACAGAAAATTATTGTAGGAAACACTTGGTTTAAGCAACACCCTAGAATATTATGGACATGGAGGAGTCCTGATAGCAGGATCAGAAACCAGATTGACTACATTCTGATTAGCAGAAGATTTAGAAACGCGCTAACAATAGCAAAATCAGTTCCCAGTGCTGATAGGTATAGTGACCACAGATTACTTACAGGAACATTGAGGATAAAGTTGAAGAAAGTCAAGTATATAACAGGAAACACTAAATATGATGTGTGTACATTGAGTAATGACAAGGAAATAAAAACAAATTCAATATAGAAGTACAGAACAGATTTGATATATTGTCTGATCTAGAGATATTATTCCAGAATGTGGATGATCAATGGTAAATGTTGAAGAATTCATTCAGTTTGGCTGCAGAAACAACTATTCCAAAAATGACTGAAGAAATTTTACACCTAATGGAAACAAGAAGACTCAACAAACATAATTCTGACAAATAAGAAATTCACAGACAAGTCAGAATATTATGTAAGAAGGCAAAAGAAGCATGGCGTGAGGAAAAGTGCTTAGAAATTGAAAAACAACACAACAGTCAAAATACCAAATTAGTGAACAAAAAAAATTCTGAACCTTACTAATAAAAGATCAAATACATCAACAGGCTGTCTAAAAACTAAAGATGGCAAAATCATAATAGGAAAAGATCAGATTCTACATGTATGGGCAGATTATGTGAAAAACCTTTATAATGATAACAGAGAGGAACAGTATGATATTAGATTTAATAATGAAGGACCGCCAATTTTGAAGATGGAGGTTCGAAATGTTCTTAAGCATATGAAAGCTGGCAAGGTCCCCGGTGCAGATAACGTAACAACAGAAATGATTAAAGCTTTAGAATAATTTGGACTAGGGCAAGTCACCAGACTGTTGAACGCATTATATGATATTACAATCCCAAAGAAATCAGGAACCTTGGAATGTGATCAACATAGAACAATTAGTATAATGAGTCACATCACAAAGATTTTGCTGCGAGTGAGGAAAAAAATACAACCTGATATAGGGGAAGCACAATGTGGATTTGTAGAAGGCAAGGGTACAGTAAATGCTGTGTATATGCAGCGAACAGTTATTGAATGTACTATAGAAGTAAACAAGGATATACATCTTTGCTTTATTGACTACACAAAGGCTTTTGATAGAGTTAGACATGTCAGTTACCGGTCTCTGTGGCTAAGTGCTTGCGAACGCGGTTTGTGAACCCGTATACCCGTGTTCGAAACACGGCTGTGCTGGTTATTTCGAAAATGGTATAGGGGCCGGTCGTTCAGAAAGCAATGGCAAACTACTGAACGTAACACTTGCCTAGTACATCAACAGCAGCTGAAAATGCTGGTGTTGACTGCAACGTCCCGTAAGGGATACGCAACAAAATTTAATTTAAGACATGTCAGCATGGTGGATATGCTTGCAGATCTACAAATTGATGGGAAAGACATTAGACTTATAAAAAACATATATTGGAAACAACAAGCTGCCATTAAGATTGATAATGAAGTGGGACAATATCAACCTATTAAGAAAGGTGTTAGGCAGGGATGTGTAATGTCTCCAGATCTTTTTTCCCTTTACAGTGAACATATTTTCAGAAATGTAGAAGATATAAATCGAATCAGCATTGGAGGACGAAACATCAATAACATTAGATATGCAGATGATACAGTATTGATTGCAGACAATGCACAGGATCTGCAATAATTAGTAGACGCTGTCGTGCACAGTGAACAGCTGGGGTTGGAATTAAATTGTAAGAAGACACAGTTTATGGTCGTCACTAGGGAGAACGAAGTACCACAATGTAATATACAAGAAAATGGGAATATTCTTCAACAAGTGAATCGGTACAATTATCTCGGAACAGTCAAAAAGTCTGATGGGAGATGCCTTGTAGAGATTAGAATAAGAATCGCCATGGCGAAAGTAGCCTTTAGCAAGATGAAAAGCATTCTGACCAATAAAAAGATGTCAATTGAAACGAGAAAAAGAGTGTTTAGGGGATACATAGAGCCTATTCTTTTGTATGGATGTGAAACTTGGACAATGTGCAGTCAAGCTGAAAAACATCTAATGGCTGCAGAAATGTGGTTTCTGAGGAAAATGCAAAGAATACCATGGACAGACAGAAAAACCAATGACCAAGTACTACAGGAGACAAATGAAAATCGTAAATTGATTAGAGAAGTTAGACGTAGACAGTCAAAATCTTTGGGACATGTTATGAGAAGAAATTGATTGGAGAACTTAGTGACAACTGGCAAGTTCGAAGGGAACAGACCAAGAGGAAGACCGAGAAGCAAATACCTGGATGGCTTGGCCATATGGCATGGTCGAGACAGGAACACTTAGCTGATCCACGACTCTGGTGATCGAGTGAAATGGCGAATCATGACCGCCCACGCTTACCGTAATGGCACATGAATGATTGACCTTTCTATTAGTGTCCGTACTGTATTGCATTGTTTTTACCCTTTCATTCCACAAATCCATACTGTTCTTCACTAATTTCCATTTTTATTTTCTTTCTTGTTATTCTCATAATTCTGAGTTGAAGCTTAGTGACATGATTTATGAGGTTAACTGTATAAACATTTTCGCATTCAATTGCTCCTGGTATTTTTGGTATAGCTATAAATATAGATTTCAGCATATCGCTCGTTAGATATCCACTGCTGTAAATATTCAACATTTATCTACTCCAAATTCTCCCAATATTTCTAAATCTTCTATTGTGATTTCATCTGGCCCAGCTGTTTTTCCTTTCTGCATATGTTTTATATTTAGTCATTTAGTAAACAAAAATTACAAATTCTGTCTCGTTCAACCTGCTTCTTCAGCGTTGGCTACAGTTGAGATCCATAGTTGTGTGGGTTGATCCTGTTTCTATTTGTGCTGTCTTTCGAGTGAGTCCTAACTCGGACTGGTTATATTGGTCTTGCACTGGTTGTCAGGATAGGTTGGTTCTTGTGCTGGCTGGTGATTTCATTATTGCGTTATGTTGGTCCTGATGAAGACCAGTCCTTAGTCAGACCTATCAGGTTCCACGGCCTTCCATCTGTTGATTCCTTTCTCTAGTAGAACCCACAAGTGCTGGTTGTTTCTTGTGGTGTCCTCACCAGGACTGGTTATATTTTATGGGTCCTCTCAAGGATTGGTTATATGTTCTGTGGTCCTCACTAGGATTGGTTATATTTTCTGTGGCCCTCACTAGGACTGATTATAGTTTCTGTGGTCCTCACTAGGATTGGTTATATTTTCTGTGGTCATCACTAGGATTGGTTCTATTTTGTGTGGGCCTCCCAAGCGCTTGTTACTTCTTGTATGGTCCTCACATCGACTGGTGCCTGTCATTTCCAGTCCTTTCAAGGACTCGATATAGACACAGACCGAGAACTCAAAGGCAGTCTCAAGTTGTCCCCCCGGTCAGCCGCCCGTTTTCCCACGGCCACTGTCAGTGCCGGTGCACACAACAACAAGAAGACCCGAACTGTCCGTCAGCCCCCCCCCCCCTCCCAAGGAGAGCCAAACCACCCCCGTGCCAATCACCCGGTCCACCACAGTCAACTGTCCCTTTCAGGACAACCAGGACATCCATAACAAGAGAAATAAATGGATGTCCAAAACAAACAAAAAAATTACAAAACACAAAACAGACACAAAGGTATGAACAGACACTAAACAGATACAAATATGTATGGCGTCCTCTCCTCTTTCTGGTTTCCTGTCTTCTTTTCTTCAGTTTGGGTTATATTCTTTTCTTGTTTGGCAGATGTACTGTCTAACCAGACTCTGGATCTCTGGGCTGCAGTCCACGTGCAAGCACTCCCTCATTGTCACTGGAGTCTTAGCTTTGACAAAGCATTCTATTAGCTATCTTCGTTCAGTAGTGTATTCGTCACATGTTAGTAGATAATGTTCAATGGTGTTGTTTTATTTAGGCATGCTATACATAACGGATTTTATCTTGTCTTTCCAGTTTCCCAGCCTAATTTCCTCAGCTTTCTGTTTGCTGGTGCTTTCATGTTGTTCTTGACTTGTGATTTGTAACTGTGTTCACTCAGTACCTGGTATGCATGCCGGCCTTTAGCGCTGTCTTTCCACTGATTCATCCATTCTTGGAGAATGTAGCTTTTGATGACGTTTTTTTCCTTCTACTTTTCCTAGATCTGTGCTGATTTTATTTCAACTAGTTATTCCTCGTTTCGCCGCCCTGTATGCTTTTTCGTTTCCTTGAAAACCACTGTGAGCTGGTATCCATCCGATGGTGACTTGACATCCCATGTTCCCGAGGTTGGCGGCTGTCACTAATATTGCCTCTTTTATGTCAGGTTTGCTTCCTCTAGTAAAGTTTCCGAGCGTTTGCACTGGGAACAAGGAGTTTGTCTGGTGGGTTCCCTGCTGCAATCTCCAGTCCTTTCAATATCGCAACAAGTTCGGCCGTGCATACTGCTGTCTGGTCTGTTAGTTTGAACTGTCTCTTCAGGTTCCAGTGTGGTAACACTACCCCTGTGCCATATAGCTAGTGCCCGAATATTACGTCACAGAAAGTACGTGAAGAATCTGTGACGAAACGGACTTATACAGTCTGTTCTCTCTATTATATCCCTTTGAAGGGATGGCGACGGGTTGATCTCCCTTCATTTGGTATTGAGAAATTAGGAGTTTCCCCGTCGAAAGTAGTGCGTGACGTCACTATTCTGGTTACTTCTAGAAATATCTAGTATGTCCCCAGTGAAGTGCGTACGTGGTTTGGGATCACGCCGGACCCACAATTGCCTCATGGAACACGGGGTTGTGGAATTACCCGTGACACAGGATTTCTCCGTGGCTCATGGAATTCACTGGGCCCGTGGAGGCATTGTGAAGACGCACTTAGTTGGCAAGATCAGTCGCACGTCGGACATCGTCGAATGCTGACCATAGAAAGTCACTGCTAGAAGATGTCGATAATCGCTGCCATGCGGACATCGGCAGTGAAAGATTGTGATTCTGAATCACAGGTATGTTGAATACTTTAGCTATTGGTTAACTGTTGTCCAGATATATAGCGCGCCTACAGTTCCGAGATAATGAATTGGCGACCGAGATAATCTCCGCGAAGCACGTAACTTTGCCGTCGACTGTCTGCATTTTTAATTAGCTATTATCGATTGGCTAGGTAAAGTGTTTGACAGACGCGTGCCGAAGCCGCCAACAGCTGGGAGTGTGTATGTCCAACAGACCTGAACGTGTGCTCTTTCTAATAATGGTGTAAATCTCATGTTTGTAGATGTGATAGGATGATTAACTGTTAGTTTACACTTGATGTGCATTATTAGGGATATTAATGTTATTATCACTGCTTTGTGCAAGGAAGATTCAGGTAGTGTACCAGGTGTGTAGGAAATGTTACTGATGTAGTGGAGTGATTACACACTCAGGGCAGGATCTTTGACAGTCATTACATAGAGATGCTAGACGCAGTTTATAATGATAAGTTAGGGCTTGTTATTATTATGGATGTGTAATTTGCTTCGCTAGATTATGATTGTAACTTAGGTGTTAGATCAGTGGTGGTGATTATTCTGGGAACCAAGGTGTCATTTCATTGGAAGGATAGGCAGGTAAGTACTTGCGGTGTGATGGTACCAGTGTTATTCCAAGTAGGCAGAATTGTGTTATATTTAGTGGATAGCAGTTGATAGGAAATATTTATGATACCTGTTGTCACTGCTTGTTTACATGTCCGTCCGCTAGAGTGACCATGCGTGTTCAATCTGGCGTATGTCTAGCCAACCGACTGATTAGTAGGCCTGTCCGCCCGATCCGTTAGGTTGCCAGTCCGACCCAAAGCGATCGTGCTTAAGCGGTGGTTGAACATACCCGACGGAGAGCGATGCGGCGCTCTGTAATCGAGTCCTTGCGTCTAGGTAGATGCGAAATGTGAACCGACTCTGGTCTGTCTCTATTATCCTACTCTTCCAGAAACCTGACTCTGTTCAAGGAGTAATCCATTTTCTACAGTGAAGTAGTAGTAGTAGTATGTTGGGGTATGGGACCCCCAAAATGGAGGAGTTGGAGGTTGAGGAGAGTGGGGCTGGAGGCCTTGCTAAAGTGGATGACGTGACCTAATTCGTCACGAGACAAGATGCACTGGGCCCACAGTAGCTGTGGGAAAGTGTATTGGTGGATGGCCATCAAAGCTGTGCTCGAACGGCACAGATATGACCGACCTGAATGAAGGTCGGTTAATAAAAGGCAACACATGTTCTGAGACAGGGATCCCAGCACTGAAACTATGGCTGTGTTATGAGTTTGTTATTTAAGTTTAACAAATCATGGATTATCCTTGGTTAACACTATAGTAATGAATTATAAGGAGTATAATTTATTATGGTCATATAGTTATTAAGATGTAGTTGATCTATCCATGGGTGAAGGGATTGTTTAATTGGTGAGTATGTATGGAAGGAGGATATGTCCTGCTGGGCACCTCCTAGATAAAGTAATCTCTACACTGAAAGGGAAGTAGGTGTATTTGGTGATTGATAGTTGAAGATGAAACAAGAGTGGACTAGCACCAGGTGAAGGATGCTTTGACAGAGTCATACAGTCGACTCTGGTGCTAGGTGGCTATCGGTGGCCCAGACGAGTTACTTGACTATGCACTTGTGTACTATTGCTTTCTTTTACAGCCTCATGCCAATACATTATAGTTAAGAGTGGATCTAGAATGTGATGATCTCATACAAATATGCATATTGTATTATTTATAACTGAGATGCATGTGTAATGGTGGAGATGCAGTATAGTCCTTGTTGTAGTTGAGTACTGACACCAACCTCTCCGTGTTTCAGGATCTGTTATAGATATATCCTAAGGAGATTCCTGAGTTTAACCATGAGCTCAAAGGGACCTGCCCGTTCCAGTGCCGATCAAGATGATGGTTAAGGCATTACTGGGAGCGGTCATCGGAATCTGCCGAAATCAACGTTTGAATGGTCTGAGTAAAGAATAAGGTGGTAGGTCTATGCTGAGACCGCCGCACAGAGTCCGACGATTGTCTTCAGATCCAGGTAGGGTCCACGACTGAAACGTCTATTGATTCTGGCCAGTGAAGCACTGGTGTCATTCGAACTCAGTGAGGAACTTGGTAATTTCAAGGCACGGAATTTCAAAGTTGATATGAGTGATCTCTGTTACCAGTCACCGTGTTGTTATGCTTCAGGCCCGGCTGGGTCGTCATGGGACACCTTGTATATTGACATGCTTATGTGGTGTGATGCTACAATGGTTAACTTTATTGAAGCCTAAACTTGGTCCAGTGACCGAAAACATTGATTTACTTGTTGGTGTAAACACCGGAGTGACATATTTGATAGTGTAGGGATCTACCCATTCCTAGGTGTTGAATATAGACAGTGTATATTGTGAAGTGAGGAATATCCATTGAACAGGGTAGTGACTTGTGCTTATGTGAAGATAGTATATTCCTAGGAACAGGTGAATAGGTGAAGTGTTGCATTCACCTGTTAGACTTTGCAAGAGACATTGTGTTACTGTGGAGCGAACGCTCATGGGATAGGTGACTTATCAGTGTGTCTGTCACTTACGAGACAGAAGAGCAACCAGGCTCTTGTACATTAGGGTAGGGTGCTACATGTAATTTTCTGCAGTTGGGAGACAGCTAGTATTCTAGGGTCGGCCCAGACTTCAACAGTAGAGAGTGACGGGTGAGATCCGACGACATCGAGGGAGGACCCTTGATCACCGGTGCAGTGTCTGTCAGGCAGTGGTACTACGCTTGACCAGCCCGAGTTATTGCTACAGTGGGAAGAGAGAACTGTGGAAAGGAGGCAGACCTTGGAGTTCCTGTCCATTGGAGGTTCCTGGGTGAGTCGTAACCACGACAGGACAACCGCACGAACTATAGTCACAGTCTCCATGATGAAGAAGAATCATCTGTAGATCTTCTCTTGTAAATAGTGTCTTCTAGTCTGGCTTTTAGCCATCCTTCTCTGTGTTGCAGTTGACGTAGTTATAAATTAAATTTTGTTGTGTTAGCTATGACTTTGTGTATTGATATGACTGGTGTTTTGTCCGAGCCCCCTGTGGGTGGGAAACCCTAGGTGGGGGAGGGGGAGGTTCAGCTGTCCCGGCTTGTGTGGGGCCTGGTAGATGTAGAGTTCTATTGAGGTGGTCGGAGCAAAGGCTGGGGATATTATCTATAGTGGCAAACCCGTCCAAGCCCCGGGGGTCTTGTCACAGAATCCTATAAGCCGAAAGCCACCTAGATAAACTAGGAGACAAGTTGTCAACAGAGTAATGTCATTCTGACGTCAAGTAACAACAAACAGACGTTGTGGAGTTCTCGACAGAGAAGGTCGTGCAATTTGTTTCTGGAGCAAATTCGTGTGGTTCAGGACTTGTCGGCATTTTATCAGTGGCTATAATAGAGAACAACAGATGGAAGAATGTTATAGAAGATTAATAGCGTTACAGATTCAGAAACGGCGTGCCGAAACCTAGACGGAATCTATACAGCAGCGAAGCCAGCCTGTGTGAAGGAGAGAAGGACACGTACAGAGGTATAAGAACAATGGCGAACATTTTTAACAGGTTTGATTGTATTTAAAAATATGTATTCGTGTACCTAGAACTTAAATGGCCGCTTGGCAACGGCAGGCACTTTAAGTGTACCGGAAGATATTTGTTACAACCGCCAGTGTCAGCTGTCAGATTAAAACAGCATTCACATTGTCCAACCCTGAAGTTACTTCATCTTTTGAGTTCACATTTGAGGCTCCAGTTGTTGTCATCTTGACCAGTTATCGTTGAGCCGAATCTATTGATACCTAATGTTTGGTTCATAAAGTTATTAGAAATCATAATGAAGAGGAACCTACAGTTTGGCACCCTGCTTCTACCTCTCCCTGCTCGTTCTTGGATCCATATGTGTAGATTACGTGGTTGTCCTTTCTGATTTATTCTATGCATGCTTTGACCGTCTATCTAGCTTCTATGTTCTTGGTGATGGACTTTACTAGGCTCGTATCGGTGAATGGGACTGTCAGTTCCCATGGGGAGATTGGTGGTTTATAGTCTGTAATATAATTGTCGCGTCCTTACAGCTTCCTGAAATTGACTCCTTGGGTATCATATCTTGGAGGGAAATGCGCTAGACTTCGTCTGAATGACGTAATAATTTATGTTGCCCTTGTTTAAATATAAGCCCAGTGATTGGTCGAATACCCGATCAAGACATTGTCGTAAAACTTTGCAAGGCGTGAGTAGACCCTAGTTGTCACGGCATAATTATGAACGTCAAGATTGACCAGAACGTCAATGTCAAGGTAACTGACGTCACATGAAAAGCAAACAACTTATTAACTCACATCTTTCCCCGTCATGTCTATAACTCCTCAAAAGTCACCAAAACTCAAAATTCACAAATAAAACTACACCAAAATAATACATCAATCTTTCACAACATCATGATCATAAGAATCAATGCGAGTGGCATCAGATATATCTCATAATATTCAACACATGTTCAAGCACATTGAGTGTGACATTGCCTTTCAAGTCTAACCAGAATAAGAAGAGGTTAAAGACAAACCTAAACCTCTGTTCCCTTTGCAGGTACCCAGTCACACCCTAAATCGAGTATAATCTGTCCTACGAAGTTCACTCAAAATTTTGTATAGCACTGAACGCAAATTCGAAAAGGCCATTCAGAGCACTGAAATCCTGCTGGTATTGAGTGCAACATCCTGCAAAACACACACTATCTAACTATTGTTTCTTCCACATGAGCAATCATCTTCAGCAAAAGAATATATCACTCCCTCGAACATTCCCAGAGCATAATTATGAAAATACGTATGAAATTGAATATTTCATTACATATAGTACAAGTGCACATCAGTTCCAGACAGCAACCTATAAGAACATTGTCTACAGCAAAAGATAGTCTGCTTATGAAGTGCATAGATCAAGAACTTGATTTTCACAGCCACGAATGAGCACTTTTTAGCGAGTCTCTTGAGCGTAAGGATTAAATGATAATGAACGCACTTATGGCAGAATAACCTCCTGTTGTATTCAGACTCCGCTTTTATAAGAGAATAGATTTTGAGCATGCCAGATATTGGTTGATTTAGCATAGTAATTCAGCCAAAGTCGAGTTACAGCGAGCGAAAATTTCAGTTTATAATTTCAAATGGAACAGCATTACAAATTACATCCATACGTTACCTGTAATGAACATCAACACCGTTAAAAACAATGTTTTGATCACTCACCCTGAAATCCAAAAGAGCACAAGGTAGGAAAAGCAGAAACGAAACAAAAAGAGGTACGAAAAGGCCCACGGAAGAAAGAGCGAGAGAAATCTTGCTTAGGTCACTTCTGACCAAGAAATAAAATGGAATTAATCGTAGATTTCAGTTGACAACAATTTTGGTGTAGGGACGCTTGTGACGTCATCATAATCGCTAACTACATCACGGTCGTCCAATTATATTAGTTTCCCTGTGGCCCCAAGCGTGTCATAAATCTTTCTAGAAGTTTCTAGTTAATTATAAAAGTGTCATAAATGGCCTTGAAACAATTTCTCACAAACACAAGCGTGCCACTATGACGATTTCTGGTTATTGTGTGCGGTTTTGACCATTGTTATCCCTTTTGAGGAAAAATGTGGGGACTGGAGGGAAGTGAAATATCACAGTAACTACCTTTCCTACTACTAACATTCTCACATATGTGATATTTATGTTAAACTCTCGGAATTGAATCACACACACACACACACACACACACACACACACACACACAATTACGATTGGGTCATGTCTCGTTTACATTTACAAGTTGTCCCGTTGTTGTGATACCATTGTAGGTCTGTATAGCGATCAGTCTCTCTCTCTCTGTCTCTGTCTCTCTCTCTCTCTCTCTCTCTCTCTCTCTCTCTCACACACACACACATACACACACACACACTTTTTATGTTTACTTCTGATCATCCAGATATTTAAAAAAAATAATTCTGGCCCATGAAAGAGATGAAGCGGGAAAGTAATGGGATAGTGAATTCCACCATTCATTCAGCCACTGTGACCCCCTCGCTAGTAACTTTGCCACTCCGTTTGAACCCTTCGGCCACGGCGAATCTCTACAGATCACTTATAACTGCTATCTTTTATTTTTCAATTGAAAAATTCACAATTTCTCGTTAGACCAAGGGAAGAAATTACAATAATCCAGTCGATTTTTTTATTCATGAGGTACATCCCTTGACGTAATTTTGAAGTAAAAAAAAAGTTTGGGGAAGGGAAATAATTCGCCTTACTATTATGCTGTTATAATTTAAGCATTATTTTACAAGTCACTGAGTATGAAATTTCAATTGACATTTTTATTATGAGACTAATATTTCACATTAGATTCTCTAAGAATAAGACAATTGTCTATGTTAATTAGCTTATTTCTTTATGTTACTCTATTCCTTCTATAGCATTTTAAACCAGTATGTGTTCTCACCTTATTTAATGAGATTGTAACAAGAATCACGTCTTGTTTGCTCAAAACGTTTCTGTTTTTGGCTACGACCAAAGTGTAGTATTTTTTTTTTTCAACTTTTATTTCATACAAAGCAATGTGTATTTACAAGTTGTAGTGTGTGTTTCTTTTGTTTGTGTATATTACATAGCGTTGCCGTTTGTTAGTGTTAAGTGTGACATTGTGAATAAAACATATACATACATATATACAGTTATGTTAATATGACATTTGTGGCATAGTGCATGTAGATACACATTCCTTGCATATGCTTCACTTCCACTTCCGCAAGCAGAATGCATGAAACACCTGTCCATCTCTCCCTCTCCTCTCTCTCTCTCTCTCTCTCTCTCTCTCTCTCTCTCTCTCTCACACACACACACACACACACACACACATACACACAAACACACACGCACACACAATCTCATGCTTTCTGGAGACCGCAGTACATTTAAATGCCCCGCGCTTGGACAATAAACTTTAAACTATCATTTCCATTAAAATGTGGCTTCCTTGTAATTTCTGGGTCACTAAGCTCCCGAGGCGAAGGCCGTTGGTGTTGTTGCCTGATGACAAATTTCAGGGTGATGCTCTAGTCCATGATGTCTTTTGTTTGGGGGACAAGAATCGGGGATTTACTACTAGCAATTAGGGTCCATGGTCTGTCCCCAGGGAGATAATTGGTCCAAAATTGTGATAGTGTCTGGGTTTTATATACAATGGGAAGGACTTAAAACCTGGCCACTAAAAGCCACCTTAGCTTACTGGGTACTTAAAGGGCTCATCGAATTTGTTTATACATGGTGGTGCATATTTTTCTTTTGAAACATATCATTACCGTATAACATCATTTTAATACTTAAGATACCGACTTGGTTTAAAGACTGCTACACACACACACGCACGCGCGCGTGCGCGCACACACACACTCGTACACATGCGCGTAAAAATTCATGCGCCACACACGCACACACACCTGCATCCACACACAGACGCATACATATGTTGCTGCCAACGGCACAGACACCCATCCACAATATATTTCATGTTGCACATTCAAATATAATAATGGGAAAATTAATAATAATAGTAGCAGTAATAATAATAGTATTAATAATAATAATAATAATAATAATAATAATAATAATAATAATAATAATAATAATAATAATAATAATAATAATAATAATAATATAATTGTAAGATTATTAATACCATCAATAAATACATTTACAGTTGTAGTATCCTTTATTTAAAACAAGTTATTTGCTTCTTCTGTAATATGTGCTGTCTTCAGCCAAATATTTTACGAGATTTGCGCTTGTGGGGCTAAGATTAGAATGTTTGCGACTTTTTGTTGATAAAGTTGTTGGACAATTTCTTTGTTGATTGTTCTGTAATTGTATAGTGCTTTGTTTCTTAATGTCCTTATAAGATTTCTGTATTCTGCAACAAGTAGCTTTGTGTGGGTGTCTTGTGTGGAGTAAGGAATGGAATTTATCATGATTGCTTTGTAAACATCTGTTCTTTGTTTCAAATGAGTGTTTAGGATGTTTTGTAGGAGATTTCTTGTTGGCATGATTGTGTTGCATTCGTAATAGATGTGCTCTTCTGATTCTTGGACGTTCCGTCTACAAAGCTTACACTGTAGTATTTGTTTAGTTATTTTTGCTGTTCTCTCTGTTGTTGGGGTCATGCTGTAAACAAGCCTATATGTAATTTCCCTTGCTTTTGGAGTAATCTGCTTGTTGTGAATATTTGAGAAAATGTCGGTATAATCTTTTATGAAATATCTATGTCCTCTTTTAATTCTGAGATGTACCGGAGTTGCTTGTAATTTAACTAAATGCCTGTAGATTGTATGTGTTTTCTTGTATAGTAATTTTTCATGTCCTTTAATGGCTGAAATACATGTTTTGTGGAACGTTGGGAGAGTGCCAAAATAATGTGAGGATGTATTCCTAATAGGTTTTAAAGAAGATAGCCTAATTCCAATGTAATAGTGTGCTAAAGGGTGTTTTTCTGGGTGTTGTAGGATTTCACCTACGTGTTTGATCCTAAGTGCTTGTATTTTGGTTGTTATGTCTTGGAGGGCGATACCTCCATCTTTTTTGTCTTGCATGAGTGTAGTATGTTTGATACTGTAGATGGTGCTGCCAAACACAAAGCGTCTAATCTCTTTGTTTATGTTTGTGACAGTTTGACGTGGGGGATCTAGGACTGTGCACAGATATAGTATTTTTTTTAAAATTATATATGTATTAACAATGGTACTTCTACCAAATATGGTAGTTGTTTTGTATTTGTATCTCTGTAACCTATCTGTTATTTTCTTCTCTAGATTTTGCCAAGTGTCTTTGTGTGTCTGATTTATTGTCTGTACTGCACTTGGTCTGGTCAGAGGCTGAGATAAACATCACGCCTCCTCACAGTAGCTGTGGGTCTGGTGGCCCACTGTTGGAAAAGGCTAATCCTGGGACTAGGAGCCCATTCAATTGTTCCCCCGCCCACACATTGCCCTACCCTGCATACGTACACACACGGTTGTTAAAACAACATTTTCGTATATAATTTTTTTTTATTAATTAAAGTTAAACTTTATAAACACTCGAAACCGGATGGGTGATCAGTTCGCTTTGCCTGGTCGTCTCACCAGCCCGTGACACACACTGGAAGTACCAAAGACCGGAAACACCAAAAAACCGCGTGAGATTCGAAAAATTGGGATTTCTTTTGTGACGTCACGATGAGGAAGGTAGACTCTTTATATGGTAAAATATCAGAGGATGCTATCCTCAATTGTCGCTTATTTACCACCTGACGGACTACCCAGGCATCATTGATGTTCTATTGGATTTTGTTTATCAAGGCCTATCTATCATTAGTAAATGCCCAATGTGAAAAACATGATCAGTATACCTCTTTTCATTCCCAATTTTTCTAGAACCTCTGTATTTGATTGTTTTTGTTTCCATGAAATATGACACATTCGTCTGTATATCCACATCTACAAGGCCTCTATTCGACTTTCTGGTTGCTTGTTCAGTGTCCAGGCTTCCGCGCCATACGTTAGTGTTAGAAAAGTGTGGCTCCGTGGCGAAGTGGTCAAGCCGTTTGCCTCGCGCTCCGAAGGTTGTGGATTCGATTCCGGGCTGCGTCTGTCGGTTCACGAGTGCATTTTTCTCGGAGACTCCTGGGGGTCGTCGCCGGAGCTACGGAGTTCGTGCTTTGTGTGATTCTTTCGGCAGATCATCCTGCCTAAAAAGACTGAGCCATATGGGATAAAAGCCGGGGCAATGAAGTCGATCCTGTTGACTTTTAAGACTTTTTTTAAGCTTGAGGTAACTGGTTCAGAGGTTCACAATACAGACTATAATGGCCCCTGCGTCCCTACACCACTCTGCGGCGAGGGACACTGTTAATAGGGACAGCTAAACCACACGCAAAATTCAGTCCGTCGCTACTATAAATAGTGTGTATGGACTACACTTGAGTTAAAAGTGAGCTAGCACCCAAAAAAAACGCATGTAATAATAAGTTCATCATCATGTGCCATGCTGATAAGCGTGGGCGGTCATGGTTCACAAGCTCATACAATCAGTCTTGGATTAGGTCTGTGTTCGTGTCTACGGTCATGGTTCACAAGCTCACACAATCAGTCTTGGATTAGGTCTGTGTTCGTGTCTACGGTCATGGTTCACAAGCTCACACAATCAGTCTTGGATTAGGTCTGTGTTCGTGTCTACGGTCATGGTTCACAAGCTCACACAATCAGTCTTGGATTAGGTCTGTGTTCTTGTCTACGGTCATGGTTCACAAGCTCACACAATCAGTCTTGGATTAGGTCTGTGTTCTTGTCTACGGTCATGGTTCACAAGCTCACACAATCAGTCTTGGATTAGGTCTGTGTTCTTGTCTATGGTCATGGTTCACAAGCTCACACAATCAGTCATGGTTCACAAGCTCACACAATCAGTCTTGGATTAGGTCTGTGTTCTTGTCTATGGTCATGGTTCACAAGCTCACACAATCAGTCATGGTTCACAAGCTCACACAATCAGTCTTGGATTAGCTCTGTGTTCTTGTCTGATTATGCCATGTAGCCAAACCATTCAGGTATTTATATCTCTGCCTTCCCTTTGCTCTTTTCGAATCGATTTTGCCAGTTGTCACTAAGTTTTCTAGTTTATCCCTCCTCACAACATGCATAAAAATCTTGACTGTCAACATCTCATTTCTCCAATCAGTTTATGGGATCATTTACTTGTTGTACGACTTATTTATTGGTTTTTCTGTTGGTCCATGGCACGTTTTTTGCATTTTCGTCAGAAACCATATTTCCACGGCCACTAGATCTTTCTCAGATTGTCTGCTAATTGTCCATTTCCAAAAGCATTTTTAAAAAGTCTTAAAAAGTCGAGAGGTTCGACTTCATTGCACCAGGTTTTAACCCACATGGCTCAGTCTCTTTCTACATGGCGGCCTGCCGAAAGCGCCACACAAAGCACAAACTCCATCGATGGCCCACAGGAATCTCTAAGAAAAGTACACTCGTGAACCGAAAGATGTAGCCAAGAATCGAACCCACAATCTTCGGAGCGCGAGGTAGACGACTTGACCACTTCACCTTGGTGACTCCCACTTCACAATCATATAACAGTATAGTTTCTAAACAGTATAGTTCAACACTCTTTTTCTCAATGTAACTGACATTTTACCGGTCAGTATGTTTTGAATCTTAAAAACCTTATTGTAATATTGTTGATGATAATGATTTTCATTACAGATTAGTTGATAACGCACATAAAACATATCTGATAAGTTACTGATAACTGATACCATTTACAGGTGCTATGTAATTGCTATGGCTCATTTGACGTGCATGCAAGTAACTATGGTTGCACAGTTACAATACCATTGTACAGAGTGAGTTATACAACCGTACCCAGTGAGTGAGTTACCTACCAGAGACTTAAAGTTAGCATGCATGTACTGAAGCAGCTGAACATTTCTGTGGCTGTAGGTGCCATTCTCAGGGAAAACTTCTTCAGTCTTATCTGCTGCAACCTTCATTGTTTCAACATTATCTCCATTCCTGCCACTGGACTTGGCGTTACACAATACACATAAAGTTGCACAAACAACGAAATATGGAGCCGTCATGGTTGTTGATTTGACGTGGAGATGGGCGTTTCGTCTTAAGTATGATTTTCCCAGGCAGAAGACAAGTATGTCATCATGTGACTACATCACGTGATGCTGTCACGTGTTCATCATGCTAGTGGCTTTGAATGAGTACTCCTAATTTGTTTACTTTAACAAACAGTAACAACAACAACAACAGGTCGCAGATACCTGACATGGTTTTACAATAATTAATTCAGTGACGGACTCATCACTATCAAGTGCCCTGCCGGCTGGCGTTGGCGAACGCGCTCCCCCTAATCTAGCGATCTCCAACGGCATCCCGGCATGGATCATTTCGGTTTCGTGCGCCGACTCCCTTCTGTACCATGGCTCAAGAATGTTCTCTCGCTGTCTTGCTCTATATCTCTTTCCACAAATCTTTCCAGTTGCCACCATATGTCATAGCGTGTGTCTTCTCGTAATAGTTAACTGGGTCGAATTTCTTTAGAAACATGATAAACAAGGAATAAATACAACGATGGTTTCCCCTTATCTTCCACCAGTTGTTTTTTTTTTTTTAATGGTTTATTACTAGTTATCCACTAAGCTTTGTCTAAAAAAAAGACAGACCCTACAAGACATCAGTTGAAGAAGCTATATATATGTATGACGCCTTCTTACCCGCGATGGCCATGAGACAGAGTTGTGAGATATTTGATGGAGAAAGCTGTTCCACTAACTAGCTCGCCTCCTAGTTGTGCATGTTTAACATATTCTAAATCTGGAGGTCATTCCACCACCCGCCACCCGCTCTGACAAGCTTAGGTATTTGCCCAGGTGCCCAGACTGTCATAGATTAATATTGTGACGAGAAGGCACAGGATTGTCAGACGTCCCGGTTTCTCTGTTTTCATTAAATAATTCACCGTCCCTAAATATGCTTTCGGGACGTCTGTTCGTCCCGGTTTTCCCAGTCAAATGAAAGATTTAATTAAGCCGAAATGCCTCACGATTTTCACTTGATTGAACTGTTTAATATATAACCGAGATTAAGAGCAGAGTCTGTCAAGCAAAAGCTGCATTTCAGAAAAGGAAAAATATATCTTATGAAATAAGTCACTATCATTGAATGTCAGAGAGTACTGACATCCTACCATAGAACCTGTTTTACAACATAATAGAGATTTATGAAACATGGGTAGACAAATTAAGTAGTGTTTGAAAGCTACGGAAGTGTGGCTTTTGCGATGAATGTTGCGAGTTCCATGGACTGCCAGATTAAGTAACAGCGATTGCTTGAAAGGAAGTAATGAAAGCAGAACATTATATACTACTATAAGAAAGAGACTAATGAAAGTAGAACATTATATACAACTATAAGATAGAGGCTAATGAAAGCAAAACATTATATACAACTATAAGATAGAGGCTAATGAATGTAGAACATTGTATACTACTATAAGATAGGGACTAATGAAAGTAGAACATTATATACAACTATAAGATAGAGACTAATGAATGTAGAACATTGTATACTACTATAAGATAGGGACTAATGAAAGTAGAACATTATATACTATATAAAATAGAGACTAATGAAAGTAGAACATTAAATACAACTATAAGATAGGGACTAATGAAAGTAGAAAATTATATACAATATAAGATAGGGACTAATGAAAGTAGAACATTATATACAACTATAAGATAGAGGCTAATGAATGTAGAACATTGTATACTACTATAAGATAGGGACTAATGAAAGTAGAACATTGTATACTACTATAAGAAAGAGACTAATGAAAGTAGAACATTATACACAACTATAAGAAAGAGACTAATGAAAGTAGAACATTATACACAAATATAAGAAAGAGACTAATGAAAGTAGAACATTATACACAACTATTAGAAAGAGACTAATGAAAGTAGAACATTATATACTACTATAAGATAGGGACTAAAGAAAGTAGAACATTATACACAACTATAAGAAAGAGACTAATGAAAGTAAAACATTATATACTACTATAAGAAAGATACTAATGAAAGTATAACATTATACACAACTATAAGATAGAGACTAATGAAAGTAGAACATTATACACAACTATAAGATAGAGACTAATGAAAGTAGAACATTATATACTACTATAAGAAAGAGACTAATGAAAGTAGAACATTATATACTACTATAAGAAAGAGACTAATGAAAGTAGAACATTATATACTACTATAAGAAAGATACTAATGAAAGTAGAACATTATATACTACTATAAGAAAGATACTAATGAAAGTAGAATATTATACACAACTATAAGATAGAGACTAATGAAAGTAGAACATTATATACTACTATAAGAAAGAGACTAATGAAAGTAGAACATTATATACTACTATAAGAAAGAGACTAATGAAAGTAGAACATTATATACTACTATAAGAAAGATACTAATGAAAGTAGAACATTATATACTACTATAAGAAAGATACTAATGAAAGTAGAACATTATACACAACTATAAGAAAGAGACTAATGAAAGTAGAACATTATATACAACTATAAGATAGAGGCTAATGAAAGCAAAACATTATATACAACTATAAGATAGAGGCTAATGAATGTAGAACATTGTATACTACTATAAGACAGGGACTAATGAAAGTAGAACATTATATACAATATAAGATAGAGACTAATGAAAGTAGAACATTATATACAACTATAAGATAGTGACTAATGAAAGTAGAAAATTATATACAATATAAGATAGGGACTAATGAAAGTAGAACATTATATACAACTATAAGATAGAGGCTAATGAATGTAGAACATTGTATACTACTATAAGATAATGACTAATGAAAGTAGAATATTATATACAATATAAGATAGAGACTAATGAAAGTAGAACATTGTATACTACTATAAGAAAGAGACTAATGAAAGTAGAACATTATACACAACTATAAGATAGGGACTAATGAAAGTAGAACATTATATACAATATAAGATAGAGACTAATGAAAGTAGAACATTGTATACTACTATAAGAAAGAGACTAATGAAAGTAGAACATTATACACAACTATAAGAAAGAGACTAATGAAAGTAGAACATTATACACAACTATAAGAAAGAGACTAATGAAATTAGAACATTATAAACAACTATTAGAAAGAGACTAATGAAAGTAGAACATTATATACTACTATAAGATAGGGACTAATGAAAGTGGAACATTATACACAACTATAAGAAAGAGACTAATGAAAGTAGAACATTATACACAACTATAAGAAACTGACTAATGAAAGTAAAACATTATATACTACTATAAGAAAGATACTAATGAAAGTAGAACATTATACACAACTATAAGATAGAGACTAATGAAAGTAGAACATTATGTACTACTATAAGAAAGAGACTAATGAAAGTAGAACATTATATACTACTATAAGAAAGAGACTAATGAATGTAGAACATTATACACTACTATAAGAAAGATACTAATGAAAGTAGAACATTATATACTACTATAAGAAAGATACTAATGAAAGTAGAACATTATACACAACTATAAGAAAGAGACTAATGAAAGTAGAACATTATAAACAACTATTAGAAAGAGACTAATGAAAGTAGAACATTATATACTACTATAAGATAGGGACTAATGAAAGTAGAACATTATACACAACTATAAGAAAGAGACTAGTGAAAGTAGAACATTATACACAACTATAAGAAAGATACTAATGAAAGTAGAACATTATACACAACTATAAGATAGAGACTAATGAAAGTAGAACATTATATACTACTATAAGAAAGAGACTAATGAAAGTAGAACATTATATACTACTATAAGACAGAGACTAACGAAAGTAGAACATTATATACTACTATAAGAAAGATACTAATGAAAGTAGAACATTATATACTACTATAAGAAAGATACTAATGAAAGTAGAACATTATACACAACTATAAGAAAGAGACTAATGAAAGTAGAACATTATATACTACTATAAGACAGAGACTAATGAAAGTAGAACATTATATACTACTATAAGAAAGATACTAATGAAAGTAGAACATTATACACAACTATAAGAAAGAGACTAATAAAAGTAAAACATTATACACAACTATAAGAAAGAGACTAATGAAAGTAAAACATTATACACAACTATAAGAAAGAGACTAATGAAAGTAGAACATTATATACTACTATAAGATAGGGACTAATGAAAGTAGAACATTATACACAACTATAAGAAAGAGACTAATGAAAGTAGAACATTATTAACAACTATAAGAAAGATACTAATGAAAGTAGAACATTATACACAACTATAAGATAGAGACTAATGAAAGTAGAACATTATATATTACTATAGGAAAGAGACTAATGAAAGTAGAACATTATATACTACTATAAGACAGAGACTAATGAAAGTAGAACATTATATACTACTATAAGAAAGATACTAATGAAAGTAGAACATTATATACTACTATAAGAAAGATACTAATGAAAGTAGAACATTATACACAACTATAAGACAGAGACAAATAAAAGTAAAACATTATACACAACTATAAGAAAGAGACTAATGAAAGTAGAACATTATATACAACTTTAAGATAAAGACTAATGAAAGTAGAAAATTATATACACAACTATAAGAAAAAGACTAATGAAAGTAAAACATTATACACAACTATAAGACAGAGACTAATGAAAGTAAAACATTATACACAACTATAAGAAAGATACTAATGAAAGCAGAACATTATACACAACTATAAGAAAGAGACTAATGAAAGTAAAACATTATACACAACTATAAGAAAGATACTAATAAAAGCAGAACATTATACACAACTATAAGAAAGATACTAATGAAAGTAGAACATTATACACAACTATAAGAAAGAGACTAATGAAAGTAGAACATTATACACAACTATAAGAAAGAGGCTAATGAAAGTAGAATATTATACACAACTATAAGAAAGATACTAATGAAAGTAGAACATTATACACAACTATAAGAAAGAAGCTAATGAAAGTAGAACATTATAAACATCTATAAGAAAGAGACTAATGAAAGTAGAACATTATATACAACTATAAGAAAGAAGCTAATGAAAGTAGAACATTATATACTACTATAAGAAAGATACTAATGAAAGTAGAACATAATACACAACTATAAGAAAGAAGCTAATGAAAGAAGAACATTATATACTACTATAAGAAAGAAGCTAATTAAAGTAGAACATTATACACAACTATAGGAAAGAAGCTAATGAAAGTAAAACATTATACACAACTATAAGATAGGGACTAATGAAAGTAGAACATTATATACTACTATAAGAAAGAAGCTAATGAAAGTAGAACATTATACACAACTATAAGAAAGAAGCTAATGAAAGTAGAACATTATATACTACTATAAGAAAGAAGCTAATGAAAGTAAAACATTATACACAACTATAAGACAGAGACTAATGGAAGTAAAACATTATACACAACTATAAGAAAGACACTAATGAAAGCAGAACATTATACACAACTATAAGAAAGAGACTAATGAAAGTAAAACATTATACACAACTATAAGAAAGAGACTAATGAAAGTAAAACATTATACACAACTATAAGAAAGATACTAATGAAAGCAGAACATTATACACAACTATAAGAAAGAGACTAATGAAAGTAAAACATTATACACAACTATAAGAAAGATACTAATGAAAGCAGAACATTATACACAACTATAAGAAAGATACTAATGAAAGTAGAACATTATACACAACTATAAGAAAGAGACTAATGAAAGTAGAACATTATACACAACTATAAGAAAGATAGTAATGAAAGTAGAACATTATACACAACTATAAGAAAGAGACTAATGAAAGTAGAACATTATACACAACTATAAGAAAGACACTAATGAAAGCAGAACATTATATACTACTATAAGAAAGAAGCTAATGAAAGTAGAACATTATACACAACTATAAGAAAGAGACTAATGAAAGTAGAACATTATACACAACTATAAGAAAGATAGTAATGAAAGTAGAACATTATACACATTTATAAGAAAGAGACTAATGAAAGTAGAACATTATACACAACTATAAGAAAGACACTAATGAAAGCAGAACATTATATACTACTATAAGAAAGAAGCTAATGAAAGTAGAACATTATACACAACTATAAGAAAGAGACTAATGAAAGTAAAACATTATACACAGCTATAAGAAAGATACTAATGAAAGTAGAACATTATACACAACTATAAGAAAGAAACTAATGAAAGTAGACCATTAAACACAACTATAAGAAAGAGACTAATGAAAGTAAAACATTATACGCAACTATAAGAAAGAAGCTAATGAAAGTAGAACATTATATACTACTATAAGAAAGAAGCTAATGAAAGTAGAACATTATATACTACTATAAGAAAGAAGCTAATGAAAGTAGAACATTATATACAACTATAAGAAAGATACTAATGAAAGTGGAACATTATACACAACTATAAGAAAGAAGCTAATGAAAGTAGAACATTATATACTACTATAAGAAAGAAGCTAATGAAAGTAGAACATTATATACTACTATAAGAAAGAAGCTAATGAAAGTAGAACATTATATACTACTATAAGATAGGGACTAATGAAAGTAGAACATTATATACAACTATAAGAAAGAGACTAATGAAAGTAGAACATTATATACAACTATAAGAAAGATACTAATGAAAGTAGAACATTATATACTACTATAAAAAGAAGCTAATGTAAGTAGAACATTATATATTACTATAAGAAAGAAGCTAATGAAAGTAGAACATTATATACTACTATAAGAAAGGGACTAATGAAAGTAGAACATTATACACAACTATAAGAAAGAGACTAATATAAGTAGAACATTATACACAACTATAAGAAAGAGACTAATGAAAGTAGAACATTATATACTACTATAAGATAGGGACTAATGAAAGTAGAACATTATACACAACTATAAGAAAGAGACTAATGAAAGTAGAACATTATACACAACTATAAGAAAGAGACTAATGAAAATAAAACATTATATGCTACTATAAGATAGAGACTAATGAAAGTAGAACAATATATACAACTATAAGATAGAGACTAATGAAATTAGAACATTATACACAACTATAAGAAAGAGACTAATGAAAGTAGAACATTATACACAACTATAAGAAAGAGACTAATGAAAGTAAAACATTATACACAACTATAAGAAAGAGACTAATGAAAGTAGTACATTATACACAACTATAAGAAAGATACTAATGAAAGTAGAACATTATACACAACTATAAGAAAGATACTAATGAAAGTAGAACATTATACACAACTATAAGAAAGAGCCTAATGAAAGTAAAATATTATATACTACTATAAGAAAGAGACTAATGAAAGTAGAACATTATACACAACTATAAGAAAGAGACTAATAAAAGTAAAACATTATATACTACTATAAGAAAGAGACTAATGAAAGCAGAACATTATACACAACTATAAGAAAGAGACTAATGAAAGTAGAACATTATATACTACTATTAGAAAGATACTAATGAATGTAGAACATTATACACAACTATAAGAAAGAGACTAATGAAAGTAGAACAATATACACAACTATAAGAAAGAGACTAATGAAAGCAGAACATTATATACTACTATAAGAAAGAGACTAATGAAAGTAGAAAATTATACACAAATATAAGATAAAGGTTAATGAAAGTAGAACATTATATACAACTATAAGATAGAGACTAATGAAAGTAGAACATTATATACTACTATAAGATAGGGACTAATGAAAGTAGAACATTATACACAACTATAAGAAAGAGACTAATGAAAGTAGAACATTATACACAACTATAAGAAAGAGACTAATGAAAATAAAACATTATATGCTACTATAAGATAGAGACTAATGAAAGTAGAACATTATACACAACTATAAGAAAGATAGTAATGAAAGTAGAACATTATACACAACTATAAGAAAGAGACTAATGAAAGTAGAACATTATACACAACTATAAGAAAGACACTAATGAAAGCAGAACATTATATACTACTATAAGAAAGAAGCTAATGAAAGTAGAACATTATACACAACTATAAGAAAGAGACTAATGAAAGTAGAACATTATACACAACTATAAGAAAGATAGTAATGAAAGTAGAACATTATACACATTTATAAGAAAGAGACTAATGAAAGTAGAACATTATACACAACTATAAGAAAGACACTAATGAAAGCAGAACATTATATACTACTATAAGAAAGAAGCTAATGAAAGTAGAACATTATACACAACTATAAGAAAGAGACTAATGAAAGTAAAACATTATACACAGCTATAAGAAAGATACTAATGAAAGTAGAACATTATACACAACTATAAGAAAGAAACTAATGAAAGTAGACCATTAAACACAACTATAAGAAAGAGACTAATGAAAGTAAAACATTATACGCAACTATAAGAAAGAAGCTAATGAAAGTAGAACATTATATACTACTATAAGAAAGAAGCTAATGAAAGTAGAACATTATATACTACTATAAGAAAGAAGCTAATGAAAGTAGAACATTATATACAACTATAAGAAAGATACTAATGAAAGTGGAACATTATACACAACTATAAGAAAGAAGCTAATGAAAGTAGAACATTATATACTACTATAAGAAAGAAGCTAATGAAAGTAGAACATTATATACTACTATAAGAAAGAAGCTAATGAAAGTAGAACATTATATACTACTATAAGATAGGGACTAATGAAAGTAGAACATTATATACAACTATAAGAAAGAGACTAATGAAAGTAGAACATTATATACAACTATAAGAAAGATACTAATGAAAGTAGAACATTATATACTACTATAAAAAGAAGCTAATGTAAGTAGAACATTATATATTACTATAAGAAAGAAGCTAATGAAAGTAGAACATTATATACTACTATAAGAAAGGGACTAATGAAAGTAGAACATTATACACAACTATAAGAAAGAGACTAATATAAGTAGAACATTATACACAACTATAAGAAAGAGACTAATGAAAGTAGAACATTATATACTACTATAAGATAGGGACTAATGAAAGTAGAACATTATACACAACTATAAGAAAGAGACTAATGAAAGTAGAACATTATACACAACTATAAGAAAGAGACTAATGAAAATAAAACATTATATGCTACTATAAGATAGAGACTAATGAAAGTAGAACAATATATACAACTATAAGATAGAGACTAATGAAATTAGAACATTATACACAACTATAAGAAAGAGACTAATGAAAGTAGAACATTATACACAACTATAAGAAAGAGACTAATGAAAGTAAAACATTATACACAACTATAAGAAAGAGACTAATGAAAGTAGTACATTATACACAACTATAAGAAAGATACTAATGAAAGTAGAACATTATACACAACTATAAGAAAGATACTAATGAAAGTAGAACATTATACACAACTATAAGAAAGAGCCTAATGAAAGTAAAATATTATATACTACTATAAGAAAGAGACTAATGAAAGTAGAACATTATACACAACTATAAGAAAGAGACTAATAAAAGTAAAACATTATATACTACTATAAGAAAGAGACTAATGAAAGCAGAACATTATACACAACTATAAGAAAGAGACTAATGAAAGTAGAACATTATATACTACTATTAGAAAGATACTAATGAATGTAGAACATTATACACAACTATAAGAAAGAGACTAATGAAAGTAGAACAATATACACAACTATAAGAAAGAGACTAATGAAAGCAGAACATTATATACTACTATAAGAAAGAGACTAATGAAAGTAGAAAATTATACACAAATATAAGATAGAGGTTAATGAAAGTAGAACATTATATACAACTATAAGATAGAGACTAATGAAAGTAGAACATTATATACTACTATAAGATAGGGACTAATGAAAGTAGAACATTATACACAACTATAAGAAAGAGACTAATGAAAGTAGAACATTATACACAACTATAAGAAAGAGACTAATGAAAATAAAACATTATATGCTACTATAAGATAGAGACTAATGAAAGTAGAACATTATATACAACTATAAGATAGAGACTAATGAAAGTAGAACATTATACACAACTATAAGAAAGAGATTAATGAAAGTAGAACATTATATACAACTATAAGAAAGAGACTAATGAAAGTAAAACATTATACACAACTATAAGAAAGAGACTAATGAAAGTAGAACATTATACACAACTATAAGAAAGATACTAATGAAAGTAGAACATTATACAAAACTATAAGAAAGATACTAATGAAAGTAGAACATTATACACAACTATAAGAAAGAGCCTAATGAAAGTAAAATATTATATACTACTATAAGAAAGAGACTAATGAAAGTAGAACATTATACACAACTATAAGAAAGAGACTAATAAAAGTAAAACATTATATACTACTATAAGAAAGAGACTAATGAAAGTAGAACATTATACACAACTATAAGAAAGAGACTAATGAAAGTAAAACATTATACACAACTATAAGAAAGAGACTAATGAAAGTAGAACATTATACACAACTATAAGAAAGATACTAATGAAAGTAGAACATTATACACAACTATAAGAAAGATACTAATGAAAGTAGAACATTATACACAACTATAAGAAAGATACTAATGAAAGTAGAACATTATACACAACTATAAGAAAGAAGCTAATGAAAGTAGAACATTATAAACATCTATAAGAAAGAAGCTAATGAAAGTAGAACATTATATACTACTATAAGAAAGATACTAATGAAAGTAGAACATTATACACAACTATAAGAAAGAAGCTAATGAAAGTAGAACATTATATACTACTATAAGAAAGAAGCTAATGAAAGTAGAACATTATACACAACTATAGGAAAGAAGCTAATGAAAGTAAAACATTATACACAACTATAAGATAGGGACTAATGAAAGTAGAACATTATATACTACTATAAGAAAGAAGCTAATGAAAGTAGAACATTATACACAACTATAAGAAAGAAGCTAATGAAAGTAGAACATTATATACAACTATAAGAAAGATACTAATGAAAGTAGAACATTATACACAACTATAAGAAAGAAGCTAATGAAAGTAGAACATTATATACTACTATAAGAAAGAAGCTAATGAAAGTAAAACATTATACACAACTATAAGACAGAGACTAATGGAAGTAAAACATTATACACAACTATAAGAAAGACACTAATGAAAGCAGAACATTATACACAACTATAAGAAAGAGACTAATGAAAGTAAAACATTATACACAACTATAAGAAAGAGACTAATGAAAGTAAAACATTATACACAACTATAAGAAAGATACTAATGAAAGCAGAACATTATACACAACTATAAGAAAGAGACTAATGAAAGTAAAACATTATACACAACTATAAGAAAGATACTAATGAAAGTAAAACATTATACACAACTATAAGAAAGATACTAATGAAAGTAGAACATTATACACAACTATAAGAAAGAGACTAATGAAAGTAGAACATTATATACTACTATAAGAAAGAAGCTAATGAAAGTAGAACATTATACACAACTATAAGAAAGATACTAATGAAAGTAGAACATTATACACAACTATAAGAAAGAAGCTAATGAAAGTAGAACATTATATACTACTATAAGAAAGAAGCTAATGAAAGTAGAACATTATATACTACTATAAGAAAGAAGCTAATGAAAGTAGAACATTATATACTACTATAAGATAGGGACTAATGAAAGTAGAACATTATATACAACTATAAGAAAGAGACTAATGAAAGTAGAACATTATATACAACTATAAGAAAGATACTAATGAAAGTAGAACATTATATACTACTATAAAAAGAAGCTAATGTAAGTAGAACATTATATATTACTATAAGAAAGAAGCTAATGAAAGTAGAACATTATATACTACTATAAGATAGGGACTAATGAAAGTAGAACATTATACACAACTATAAGAAAGAGACTAATGAAAGTAGAACATTATACACAACTATAAGAAAGAGACTAATGAAAATAAAACATTATATGCTACTATAAGATAGAGACTAATGAAAGTAGAACAATATATACAACTATAAGATAGAGACTAATGAAATTAGAACATTATACACAACTATAAGAAAGAGACTAATGAAAGTAGAACATTATACACAACTATAAGAAAGAGACTAATGAAAGTAAAACATTATACACAACTATAAGAAAGAGACTAATGAAAGTAGTACATTATACACAACTATAAGAAAGATACTAATGAAAGTAGAACATTATACACAACTATAAGAAAGATACTAATGAAAGTAGAACATTATACACAACTATAAGAAAGAGCCTAATGAAAGTAAAATATTATATACTACTATAAGAATGAGACTAATGAAAGTAGAACATTATACACAACTATAAGAAAGAGACTAATAAAAGTAAAACATTATATACTACTATAAGAAAGAGACTAATGAAAGCAGAACATTATACACAACTATAAGAAAGAGACTAATGAAAGTAGAACATTATATACTACTATTAGAAAGATACTAATGAATGTAGAACATTATACACAACTATAAGAAAGAGACTAATGAAAGTAGAACATTATACACAACTATAAGAAAGAGACTAATGAAAGCAGAACATTATATACTACTATAAGAAAGAGACTAATGAAAGTAGAAAATTATACACAAATATAAGATAGAGGCTAATGAAAGTAGAACATTATATACAACTATAAGATAGAGACTAATGAAAGTAGAACATTATATACTACTATAAGATAGGGACTAATGAAAGTAGAACATTATACACAACTATAAGAAAGAGACTAATGAAAGTAGAACATTATACACAACTATAAGAAAGAGACTAATGAAAATAAAACATTATATGCTACTATAAGATAGAGACTAATGAAAGTAGAACATTATATACAACTATAAGATAGAGACTAATGAAAGTAGAACATTATACACAACTATAAGAAAGAGACTAATGAAAGTAGAACATTATACACAACTATAAGAAAGAGACTAATGAAAGTAAAACATTATACACAACTATAAGAAAGAGACTAATGAAAGTAGAACATTATACACAACTATAAGAAAGATACTAATGAAAGTAGAACATTATACACAACTATAAGAAAGATACTAATGAAAGTAGAACATTATACACAACTATAAGAAAGAGCCTAATGAAAGTAAAATATTATATACTACTATAAGAAAGAGACTAATGAAAGTAGAACATTATACACAACTATAAGAAAGAGACTAATAAAAGTAAAACATTATATACTACTATAAGAAAGAGACTAATGAAAGTAGAACATTATACACAACTATAAGAAAGAGACTAATGAAAGTAACACATTATACACAACTATAAGAAAGAGACTAATGAAAGTAGAACATTATACACAACTATAAGAAAGATACTAATGAAAGTAGAACATTATACACAACTATAAGAAAGATACTAATGAAAGTAGAACATTATATACAACTATAAGAAAGAGCCTAATGAAAGTAAAATATTATATACTACTATAAGAAAGAAGCTAATGAAAGTAGAACATTATATACTACTATAAGAAAGAAGCTAATGAACGTAGAACATTATATACTACTATAATATAGGGACTAATGAAAGTAGAACATTATATACAACTATAAGAAAGAGACTAATGAAAGTAGAACATTATATACAACTATAAGAAAGATACTAATGAAAGTAGAACATTATATACTACTATAAAAAGAAGCTAATGTAAGTAGAACATTATATATTACTATAAGAAAGAAGCTAATGAAAGTAGAACATTATATACTACTATAAGATAGGGACTAATGAAAGTAGAACATTATACACAACTATAAGAAAGAGACTAATGAAAGTAGAACATTATACACAACTATAAGAAAGAGACTAATGAAAGTAGAACATTATATACTACTATAAGATATGGACTAATGAAAGTAGAACATTATACACAACTATAAGAAAGAGACTAATGAAAGTAGAACATTATACACAACTATAAGAAAGAGACTAATGAAAGTAGAACATTATATACTACTATAAGATATGGACTAATGAAAGTAGAACATTATACACAACTATAAGAAAGAGACTAATGAAAGTAGAACATTATACACAACTATAAGAAAGAGACTAATGAAAGTAGAACATTATATACTACTATAAGATATGGACTAATGAAAGTAGAACATTATACACAACTATAAGAAAGAGACTAATGAAAATAAAACATTATATGCTACTATAAGATAGAGACTAATGAAAGTAGAACATTATATACAACTATAAGATAGAGACTAATGAAAGTAGAACATTATTCACAACTATAAGAAAGAGACTAATGAAAGTAGAACATTATACACAACTATAAGAAAGAGACTAATGAAAGTAAAACATTATACACAACTATAAGAAAGAGACTAATGAAAGTAGAACATTATACACAACTATAAGAAAGATACTAATGAAAGTAGAACATTATACACAACTATAAGAAAGATACTAATGAAAGTAGAACATTATACACAACTATAAGAAAGAGCCTAATGAAAGTAAAATATTATATACTACTATAAGAAAGAGACTAATGAAAGTAGAACATTATACACAACTATAAGAAAGAGACTAATAAAGTAAAACATTATATACTACTATAAGAAAGAGACTAATGAAAGTAGAACATTATACACAACTATAAGAAAGAGACTAATGAAAGTAGAACATTATATACTACTATTAGAAAGATACTAATGAATGTAGAACATTATACACAACTATAAGAAAGAGACTAATGAAAGTAGAACATTATACACAACTATAAGAAAGAGACTAATGAAAGCAGAACATTATATACTACTATAAGAAAGAGACTAATGAAAGTAGAAAATTATACACAAATATAAGATAGAGGCTAATGAAAGTAGAACATTATATATAACTATAAGATAGAGGCTAATGAATGTAGAACATTGTATACTACTATAAGATAGGGACTAATGAAAGTAGAACATTATATACAATATAAGATAGAGACTAATGAAAGTAGAACATTGTATACTACTATAAGAAAGAGACTAATGAAAGTAGAACATTATATACAACTATAAGAAAGAGACTAATGAAAGCAAAACATTATATACTACTATAAGAAAGAGGCTAATGAAAGTATACTACTATAAGAAAGATACTAATGAAAGTAGTACATTATATACTACTATAAGAAAGACACTAATGAAAGTAGAACATTATATTCAACTATAAGATACAGCCTAATGAAAGCACAACATTATATTCAGCAATAAGATACAGACTAATGAAAGCACAACATTATATACAACTATAAAAAAAATAGACAAACAGCTTTCTTTGGTCATATAATGATAAAAGAGGCAACGGAGAACATCGAGACAACTGGAAATATCAGTGAGAGAAGAGAGGTACCGGAGGACATCGTGACAGCTTGAAATATCAGTGGGGAAAGATCCAGAGAATTTATGCCGGATGGGCTGAGATTATGGCATGCAGGAGTATCATCAGCAGAGTTGATCAGGAACACCAAGGACCGAGATCTGTGGAGAGGCACGAACGCCTACGCCCGCTGGCAGGGCACCTGAAGATGAGTGATATTTATGTGTGTAAGATCTTTGGCTCTAGGAGAAGCGTCCCAGTTTCTCCATTACAAAATCTGGGCACCCTAAGACTTCACGAGCTGTGGAGTGACGTCTGCAAGTGTGACGTCTATAGGCGCGAATTTCTCTTCGACGGGAACTGAATCATGCATGGAGATTCTGTAAAGCTGCAGGGATCTGTTTTATGTTTGTTATCGTTTTGGTAAAGATGTTGTCGTCACCAAGTGCTGTCTTCGCATTCAAAGCCGATTGTAATAGTTTAGTTTAGTCGATGGATCAACATCACGGCACACAGGTGTAACCCTTAAGTGCTCCATTCGTCTCCTAACTCAAACCTGAGGCTGATTGTAATGAACCCCTACACCTTCTGTCCTGGGTTCACGGTGTACTCACGCATGCTTCTTCCAATCGATACCTTGGTGTGTCCGCCAATGTGAGACATCTTCCTCTTACACGTTTCAGTTTCACTTTTCCATCTGGAGTTGTGTCCGGTATATCACACCTAGTGGCATCTTGCCGTCTTGACAGACGATAGCTTGTGCACGCTTGACTTCCGCTAGATAGATTCGGTGACAGGCTCTATCCACCCGTGGGTAGGTTTCTTTCCTAACAATTTTGCCAGGACAGCAGCCCCACGGTCTATCATTTGCGATGTCCAATTACCGTTATATTTTACTGTACGCAACCTGTACACACAACCACCTTCTATTTATCGCCCTAATCCTAGAAACCTAGGTATCCTATCCCACTATCCGAGAACTCGTGGTATCGGCAGATTTCGTTGGATACCATTGGTTCCTTGACATAATGCCCAGCCCTGTGTTGGAATCGAACAGCTACCTTTTAAGCACGAGGTGGACACCGTGACCTCTATCACATAATGAATCACTCCATTCATGGCTTCCATGGATGATTTCATTATGGGTGTCGCGAAATGCCGCGTTAACATCCCAGAATACTTTCTCGGTCTCCAAATTTGAGAGGCCAAATTGAGAAAGAATGAATTAATCACCCTGCTATACTGCTATCTACTCGTGAGGTAAGATTACTCACAAAAAGCCTCTAGCCATGACGTAAGCTTGCAGATGGCAAGTAAAATGGGCTGCTTGAGACGTTAGATGGACACAACTAGATAATTAGTCTACACTTGGGAAAACTGCTGACCCAGACAGGCTATGACACCACCCAGAGGGTAGACCCTGGATAAATCAACAATGAACTGGGCCAGTTGTTGAATAAAGGTTAAATAAAAATCTTGAAGTAATATAATGTATGTATATCGGAGGTTGATATAGTTGAATTGTCATATGCATAATTTTTGTTATAATTTGGACATGCACTCGGCAGACATGTATGTAGTCTGTAACGTATATGGAAACTATGTTTCCGAGTTTGTTGTAGATAAGGATATTACTTACTTTTTTGCATTATACAATGTAGGTAAGAATAGCCTTATATGCCATTTTGTATTCGCATAACTTAGGTTTATTTGATGTGATTTGTTATATGGTAACTCACTAAGAATAAATTGGTGTTATGCTATTGTGTGCGCATTGGCACATTGGCCATCGATTGTGTTGGAAGCAGAGGTGTAATGGTACAGACATTACCCACAATTTGTATAGGGTATATGGTGCTAAACATTTTCAATGTAATGTGGGCGTGCGTTTACGGTAATTCACGAAAACCTGGCACAGGTACTGGTCACGGCTTGTAAGCCCGGATGATCAGGAACTATTATGATACTATTACCGACCCTGTGAGCTGCTAAACCAACTTTGGACGGAGTGGCTGTACGACTCAGAATGTCGGTATTAGCGACATTTACATGGGACGGCAGAAATGTAATAATTGAGGTAGGAGACAATTGAAAAGCCTGTCCCAGACTAAGACCTAGGACACAGATATGGAGGGAAAAGGAGGATGGTGAACGCAGTAGAGCTGGAAGATAAACTTTGCCAGACTGGTCATTGTATATGTGTGTGCTAGGATATGTTTTACTTAGGATTGCACTGATGTAGAACTAGATATAACACATTCTTGACTTTCTTTCAAGCTCTCACAAAGAGCGCCTGTGTATAGATCTCAAGGACGAGTGACAACCAGGTAGTGCCAGGACTGGCATATGTCAGAATACCAGCAAGCTGTTTTGTTTCTACTGTAGAGAGGGGATCTGGACCACAGATCCAGATAGTTCAAGTAACAGTAAAGTTATGTAATGTTTCTCATCACAATATGTTATATGATTTCATCATCCTCATATTGAAAACCATCAGATGTCTATGATTATGATTAGTAAATAAATGTTGTAATATTGTAACTCATAGTTCTGTAATTATATTAATTCCAATTGTGCATACGTGTTGTGTGTGTGCATTGGTGGGGGTTCACTTAAACACCAAGGAAGGGTGAAGTCAGGGAGAAAAACCTGTACTGGGATAGTTGTCAAGTACATTTCAATTTAGACTTAAAAATCTATCCTAGCTAACCTTCTCTTTTCTATTCCTTGGCGAATATTCAGCACAGTTCATTTCAATTTTGTAACGAGCCACTTGGAGCTGTACGTTGGATATTCAGGGCTTAATCTATAGTTCAGCCATATAGGTTTTGTCCCTAGTCAGTTTCTGACTATTTGGGGTTGCTCGCCAGTGAATAATACTTTCATCTAGGCGGTGGGCACCCCGACTTCTGACAATGGGATAGATCGTGTTCACACGACAGCCACAGAATCATGACATTTGGTTTATGATTTCATAATGCGATAGATCACACGACAGCAAAAGAATCATGACATCTGGCTTATGATTTCATTATGGGATAGATCGTGTTCACACGACAGCCACAGAATCATAACATTTGGTTTATGATTTCATAATGCGATAGATCACACGACAGCAAAAGAATCATGACATCTGGCTTATGATTTCATTATGGGATAGATCGTGTTCACACGACAGCCACAGAATCATGACATTTGGTTTATGATTTCATAATGAGATAGATCGTTTTCACACGACAGCAAAAGAATCATGACATCTGGCTTATGATTTCATTATGGGATAGATCGTGTTCACACGACAGCCACAGAATCATGACATTTGGTTTATGATTTCATAATGCGATAGATCGTGTTCACACGACAGCCACAGAATCATGACATCTGGCTTATGATTTCATTATGGAATAATTCGTGTTCACACGAATTCAACAGAATCGTGACATCTGGCTTATGATAGAGGGACACTTCTAAATACTGTTAACGGAAACAGGTCTGTATTGGAGACGTTTGTGGATGATGATGAAGACGATGATGAAGATGATGATATTGCTGATGAAGATGATGATGCAGATGATGATGATGATTATGAAGATAATGGTGGTGCAGATGATGATGATGATGATGATGATGCAGATAATGATCAAGATGATGACGATGAAGATGATGCTGATGTAGATGATGATGTAGATGATGATGTTGTTGATGATGATGATGATGATGATGATGATAGTGCAGATTATTACGATGATGATGATGATAATGATGATGCAGATGATGAAGATGACGATGGTAATGATGATGATGATGATGATGATGATGATGATGATGATGATGATGATGATGATGATGATGATGATGATGATGATGATGATGATGATGATGAAATGCAATGTAACGAGAACTGTCAGCTAACGTTACCACCTGCTATTCAGGGTAGCTCGGGACTATCAGTTGGGAGTGTGGTTGGGCGCTAAAATGCACGGCATCCGCGTATAACTTAAGCAGAACTGGCAGATTTCATGTTGATGCCCTGATCCACTGAGGAGCGGAGATGGACTGTTGATGCCCTGATCACGGACAGAAAATCTACTCACAGGTGGATAGAGCCCATAATCTAGGATGGAACCTCCCTTAATAAAGCAAGCCTTTCATAAATGCGTGCCGAAGTCAGGCATGCTCAATTTTGAGGCCTGCTGATAGAATAGACGCCTGCTACATTTGTCAAGGCACAAGAAGATGCAGAGCCGTGCGGTAGATTTTCTCAGGATGATGCAAGAGTTGAGTTGAGTTGAGTCAAGAACCGACATCACTGCACTCAGGACATTGCCATACATGCTCCGTCCCCTCGTTCAACAGCCAGCGAAGAGTCATACTACTAATCTACCCACCGCTATCTGATTAGATGTTCTCCTGGTCTTCCCTCTCAGTTTTGAGACTCTTTCAGAACCCCTGCCGATCCCCGAAATCTCATTCTTTCCACATATGGGTTCTCAGTCTGTTCCTCCGCCTTCTCAGCCTGGTTCCACAAGCGCACGACCACCTCCCCCTTGTCCATAGGCAGAATACCACCAAGAGGTGCATTCCCTGCTAGCCTATCAGCCTGTTCATTCCCCCGTACACCCGCATGACCAGGGCGAAATATCCATACAATTCTCACGATCTGTGACCTCTGAAGCGACGAGAGCCAATGATGCAAGATAGGCGTTGTACTCTACTTCTCTTGAGCAGGGTTGTCATTCTAGATATTTTATATCCAGATCTAGAGGTTTTTGCCGGCGTCTGGATACCGTTTTCTGACGTTTGGATGCTGGATGTAATTATAGATACTTTTCATTTGGAGTTGGATATTTTGGATACTTTCTAGATTTTACTTTTCTTTTGGTGTCGTTTACCTATTGTTTGTTTGGTCTGGACGGGCGTAAATTATGGTAACTGCCATTATTTAAACTTTGAACTGACTTGGGTCAACGCTAAAAAATCTGGCAACCTCCCGGTAATGAGTAAAAAGACGCATAAATTATAATAACATTATTAACTGAAAATTCTGTCATATTGCAAAACTATATGGTTATCAATTCAACCAGCTGTTGAAGTAACTGTGAACCAATGGTTGGAGTTGAAGACACACTTTGAAATAACAAGACAAAGTGAAAAGTGCTACACAGCTGAAATACTTTATGGAATGTACAGTGATGAAAAAAATTTGGCATTCCTTCTCTTTTTACAACCCATTTGACCCATATTGTCAAGTTATGAAATTTTTAGTGGCTACTGATAATAGTGTAGCGGAAGCAGAATATCAGCTAACCAAAATCAATTTGGTTGACTGGAGAAACAAAACAGAAACTGAAGCCTTTTGGAGTGAAGTAAGACAATTTAAAGATGCCTCAAGTAACAGTCCATTCTGTGAGCTCTTTGAATGTGCGATGTCTGCCATGATACTACCCCATTCAGTACTATGAATTATGCAAAATGTAAACTAAGAAACAGGATAAAACTTGACTTCTTAAATACTATCTTGACAATAAGATTTGGCCTGATGAGAGTAGGAAAATGCTGTTCAACTTATCAGCTCCTTGATCATGTATTAAAAGAAATTGGAACAGCTAAAGCATACCAGAGTCATTTTTAATGTGAAGCTTCAACTTCATCATTCAAGCTAAGTGCATCTTGTGAGACAGACTTCAGTGAAGATGAGGACATGATTCTATGGGGTTAGTTAGTTAGTTAGTTAGTCGACAGATCATCCTCATTGCACATCGAACCATTCAGTCCATAAGTGCTCGGATCCCCTCCTCAGCAAATCCCGCAGCGTGTAGCGGCTAACGACACCAGTTCTGTGTTGGTTTATCAGTCTTCTTTGGCTTCCTACGTAGTGTTCTTGTTTGGCCACACCTCTTTTAATTTGCTGTTCTCGCAGGCTGGCCATGGTTGTAGATTCACAGTCATCACCTGGTTCTCGCAAGTCTTCATTCTCGTAGAGCAGTGGTTCTCAACCGGTGGGGAATCCCCCCCCCAGGGGGGGGGGGGAATTTTGTGGTTTCCAGGGGGGGGGGGGGGATGAAGATTATTTCAAGATTGCGTTAAAACAAGAACCGATTACTTGATCTTGTTTTTCCCTTCATACTTTACGGTTCTGTACGTCTAACCTTTGTAAAATTCATTTTATAAAGTAAGTAGACCCACAAATCACGTTTTATGTGGACGTCTAGACTTGTTTTAGTATGTGCTATTAAGTTTAGCTTCAATTATTACGTATACTGTGTAGGGGAAGGGGGACATTTTTAGAGAGGAAATACGAAAGGGGGGGGGGAATGACGCTCTAAACATATGGTGAGGGGGGAATGACATCCTAAAAATATGGTGAAGGGGGGCACGGGCCAAAAAAGGTTGAGAACCACTGTCGTAGAGCATTCAGAATGTCAGCCTGGTCCATGGAGAAGCCGCCCTCCACAGTAGCGTTATCTGCGAGCTTGTCAGTCCGCTCATTCCCTTGCACTCCCGCATGCCCTGGCACGAAGATAGAACAAAATCTTTGCCAGCCGAGACCGCTCCAGAGACAGCAACCATTCTCTTCCGATTCCCCCCCCCCCCCCATCTCTATCCTCTTGAGCATGTTCATTGAGTCGCTAAGGAAACATGCCCTAGTGAATGTCTGTGTCTCGAGCCATGTTATTGCTTTACTTACTGCCATGACTTCCATAGTCAGGCTACTTGTGGTTTCTGCAGAAGCACCAGAGTCCTCCTTCACAATTCTCCCTCCGGCCTGAGCCGTAAAGGCCCATGAGCTTCTCACATGTTGGACGACCGACCCATCTGTGTAAATGACAACATCACCGTCTAGGGAATTCTCGAAAATTAACGCTTGTACTTCCGCCTCCACAGCTGCCGGGTTTTCTTGTCTGCATTATCTGTCTAGTTGGATGCAAACTGAAAAGGATGTGCAGAAATCTGTTGGCACATGTACCCACTCCTCGCCAGGTTCTAAGTCCTCAAGTGAACACACCTGTTGAAGAATGTCTTCGGCTTGACCCATCCACGACCGTCCTCTTTTTAACCTGCTGCCCTTCACCTTCATAATTTCACTATGCAGTGGATGTTGTGTGCTTGCGTTAACTCTGAGGTAGGCGCAAGCTCTGCAGACTTGTATTCTCTATTCAAAGGTTGGAAAATCCAGAAAGTAGCGCATCGACCTGCATGCTGTATCTATTGTGCATCCAAGAATAATACGCATAGCTTCATTCTGTATCCTTTCCATCCTTTCTATCTGCTTACGGCTGAGAGTCAGGATTGCCATTGCATACTCCAAAACAGACATGACCAGCCCCTCGTATAGGAGACATAGATGGCGCTGCTCACAGTTTGCTGCCGCCATCACCCGCATCGCAGCCAACCCCCGCTTGGCCTTTGTTATCACATGGTCTATGTGCTCATTATAAGCAAGGCTTCGATCAAACTGTATCCCCTGGTAATTCATTGCCTGCGTTCTTTCCACCGTCTCTGAACACAGATTTACAGTTGGTGTTGGAGTGTTGACAATATGATTATTCATTGTTGCCTTTGTTGGGTTGACCATTGCCCCAGCCTCAACACACCAAGTACTTGTGCGATTGAGTTCGGTTTGTAGTTCCACAGCAACCTGATCTCTATCCTTACCCTGGCGATACACTAAAACATCGTCAGCATATGACAATGTCCTACCCGGTCCAGTGATCTGCTCACTGGTGATTCTCACAGTGTAGGCGTTGAACAGTACCGGAGATAATGGTGATCCTAAAAGCATACCAGAGTCATTTTTAATGTGAAGCTTCAACTTCATCATTCAAGCTAAGTGCATCTTGTGAGACAGACATCAGTGAAGATGAGGACATTCTATAGGGTATGTCACATCAATATATTTTTTTATAATGTTGCATATCCCTTACATGAATAAAATTTGGTGGAACTGCGGTAAAGCTGTGAAAGTGTAAACAATATACGATGACACATAGTAGTGCAGCTTTACATAACAGAGGTAAGACACATACAGAACGTTGCGGTGATTAGCCTTCATCAGCAAACAAACACATTCACAAACACAACATATAGTCAAGGAGAACTCCTGTGACTACATTAGACGGTGATGACAGGACGAGAAGAACAAAAGCATGGAAAAATGGAAGCAATGAAGAGAAAATGAGAATTGAAAAAAATGGTAATTGAAAAGAATGTTAGTTGAAGAAAATGTTTAATTGAAAAAATGTTACTAGAGAAAAAAAACTGCATACTCACCTCACCGTTCGGATCTGTAAGTAACTAAGGAAATCTCGGGTGTGTTGTTATACTCGGTGCTGGGTGTTACGGTTCAGTGAGCACATAGAAAGAAGGGGGGGGGGGGGGGTAGGAGGCGTGTAAAATTGAAGGTGGTACTAACCAAAACCCCATTGTGTTAGTATAGAAGCGAGTCTTAAGGTCTGGGTGGACTGATATGGACACGCGTATATACATAGACACACCTCAACAGACAAAATGCTAGTGTATGTGGACATGTGCAAAGTATATGCAAGAAGAGGGAGGGAGAGATAGAGAGAGAGAGAGAGAGAGAGAGAGAGAGGGAGAGCGAGAGAGAGAGAGACAGAGACAGAGAGAGACAGCGAGAGAGGACAAGTGCCTGTGACATACCACATGAGGCATGCGGAGCGCTTCGGTCTACACGTGCGGCGTTTCACTCATACTGTACCCTATGAAATAGTCAGTATGGTTGATTGTTACACAGCACCCTTCAGGAGCCACTCGCCCAGTGCTCGAGTTGTTGGGGCTGTGTAAGATCCAACCACTGGTAATATACGTGAAGTAGGTAGTGTGCTCTCTCGCTCTCCCCCCTCTCACTCTCTCGCTCTCTCTACCTCTCTCTCTCCCTCTCGCTCTCTCTCCCTCTCTCTTCCCCATTCTCGCTCTCTCTCTCTCGATCTCTCTCGCTCTCTCTCTCCCTCGCTCTCTCTCCCTCGCTCTCTCTCCCTCTCTCTTTCCCTCTCTCTCTCCCTCTCTCTCGCTCTCCCCCTCTCTCTCTCTCGCTCTCCCCCTCTCTCGCTCTCCCCCTCTCCCGTTCTCTCTCTCCCTCTCCCGTTCTCTCTCTCCCCTCTCTCGCTCTCCCTCTCTCTCTCTCTCGCTCTCTCTCTCGCTCTCCCCCTCTCTCTCTCTCCCTCTCTCTCTCCCTCTCTCTCTCTCCCCCCTTACATCTTGCTTCTCTGCGCATACCTTCTTCACGTGTATTGCCAGTAGTTGGATCTTACATAGCCCCAACAACTCGAGCACTGGGCGAGTGGCTCCTGAATTGTGTTGTATGACAATCAACCATACTGACTATTTCGTTCGTAGGGTACAGTATGAGTGAAACGCCGCACGTGTAGACCGAAGCACTCCGCATGCCTCATGTGGTATGTCACAGGCACTTGTCCTCTCTCTCTGTCTCTCTCTCTCTCTCTCGCTCTCCCCCCCCCCCCTCTCTCTCTCTCTCCCTCTTCTTGCATATACTTTGCACATGTCCACATACACTAGCATTTTGTCTGTTGAGGTGTGTTTATGTATATACGCGTGTTCACGCATATCAGTCCACCCAGACCTTAAGACTCGCCCCTATAATAACACAATGGGGTTTTGGTTAGTACCACCTTCAATTTTACACGCCTCCTACCCCGCCCCCTTCTTTCTATGTGCTCACTGAACCGTAACACCCAGCACCGAGTATAACAACACACCCGAGATTTCCTTAGTTACTTACAGATCCGAACGGTGAGGTGAGTATGCAGTTTTTTTCTCTAGTAACATTTTTTCAATTAAACATTTTCTTCAACTAACATTCTTTTCAATTACCATTTTTTTCAATTCTCATTTTCTCTTCATTGCTTCCATTTTTCCATGCTTTTGTTCTTCTCGTCCTGTCATCACCGTCTAATGTAGTCACAGGAGTTCTCCTTGACTGTATGTTGTGTTTGTGAATGTGTTTGTTTGCTGATGAAGGCTAATCGCCGCAACGTTCTGTATGTATCTTAACTCTGTTATGTAAAGGTGCACTACTATGTGTCACTATTTAAGAGGCAATTGGGGCATAAATATGATCACATGACACCTCCCACTGGATGTCTGTACAACATGTGTAGCACCATATACCCTGTGACATGACACCACCCACTGGATGCCTCCACACCGTGGGTAAAACTCCCTGAAAGAAACAGCACCATATGACGGGGTTGGTACCAATCCTCAATAAGTGCGCGACTCTGTCCAGACATGAAAAACCTCATCAAGAAAGTAACGAACGCAATCAATCCATCAGACGCCGGGAAGCTGACAACAAACAGCCCAAAGTAAGAAAATAAACTACAAGCTATACCATAAACACCCCTACATAGCCAAGTCGAAAACTCGAAGGCTGAAAGAGGGTACTATTTTTGTCACACTCATAACAGTGCATTTAGCACTTCTAAAACGGCAAGGGACTCGGCAAAGGTGGCGCTAAGTGTCACTGCAAAGTCCTGCGCGATAGCATCCAGGGTGTCACCAAGCCCGCCATCCGCCGACTGGGCCGGCGAGGAGGTGTCAAGCGCATCTATGGGCTCATCTATGAGGAGATCCGAGGTGTCCTTAAGGTGTTCCTAGAGAACATCATCCGCGAAGCTGTCACCTACACCGAGCATGCCAAGAGGAAGACCGTCACCGCCATGGAGGTCGTCTAACCCTAACCCTTTACCCGCCCTGTACAATATATTTTGTTGTTGTCTTTTGGTGTCTGCTGCGCCCGCCCGCTCCCCAGCAATGTAGCACAACGGACAAATCTACCGGTGCTCAGTCTCCATGTGAAACCCGCCACAACACCACGTGTTGCAGGCCTTCTTATGTTTTAATTGTCACTCCCTTGAAATTTTGTGTTTTAAATAAGTCGCTGGGTTTCTAAGAACCGTAGCCCACCGGACAAACCCACAAGTGCTCAGTCTCACGCACACAAAGCAGACAAGACAGATAAGGAACTCTGGTTCATTCAGGAAGATTGTTAAATTGATGCCAATAGATAGGTGGTCCACCCCAACTGACCTGGCTGAGAGAGACTGGATCCCAGTTCATGCGGCAGAGTGCTGGCCAGGACGTCTTCCCTCCGAAGAAGTATACCAAAGTCTTCACCCCCTGAACCCATTGCCTGGTCCACTTGATCATTGTGGACCACCTTTACCGCCGTAATGGCGTCCTTCAGGTGGCTCAAGCTATGTGACACAACTTCTAGAGGGAATCGTCGATGACACTACGGACTCTGGTTCATGAAGGAGGCGACCCTTCGGCCTCAGTCGCAGTCAATCAAGGCGGGGGTCCGATCCACTGGCACCCGCACCAGGCTTATAAGTCATGGCGCGGACCTCCCAGAGAGCTGTGCCAATAGAAAATCATGTCTAAAAGGGAAATCTCCACGCGGACATACCAGAGATGTATGGTGGCAATACGCGCCGTCCTCGTGCTCTCTGTAATGATGATGTGTGGTGATGACTCTCCGATTGTTGTCAGTTCTGTCTGTAATGATGATGTGTGGTCATGACTCTCCACCTGTTGTCAGTTCTGTCTGTAATGATGATGTGTGGTCATGACTCTCCACCTGTTGTCAGTTCTGTCTGTAATGATGATGTGTGGTCATGACTCTCCACATGTTGTCAGTTCTGTCTGTAATGATGATGTGTGGTGATGACTCTCCAACTGTTGTCAGTTCTGTCTGTAATGATGATGTGTCGTCATGACTCTCCACATGTTGTCAGTTCTGTCTGTAATGATGATGTGCGGTCATGACTCACCACATGTTGTCAGTTCTGTCTGTAATGATGATGTGTGGTCATGACTCTCCACATGTTGTCAGTTCTGCCTGTGATGATGATGTGTGGTCATGACTCTCCACCTGTTGTCAGTTCTGTCTGTAATGATGATGTGTGGTCATGACTCTCCACCTATTGTCATTTCTGTCTGTAATGATGATGTGTGGTCATGACTCTCCAACTGTTGTCAGTTCTGTCTGTAATGATGATGTGTGGTCATGACTCTCCACATGTTGTCAGTTCTGTCTGTAATGATGATGTGTGGTGATGACTCTCAAACTGTTGTGTCAGTTCTGTCTGTAATGATGATGTGCGGTCATGACTCTCCACATGTTGTCAGTTCTGTCTGTAATGATGATGTGTGGTGATGACTCTCCACCTGTTGTCAGTTCTGCCTGTGATGATGATGTGTGGTCATGACTCTCCACCTGTTGTCAGTTCTGTCTGTAATGATGATGTGTGGTCATGACTCTCCACCTATTGTCATTTCTGTCTGTAATGATGATGTGTGGTCATGACTCTCCACATGTTGTCAGTTCTGTCTGTAATGATGATGTGTGATGATGACTCTCCAACTGTTGTCAGTTCTGTCTGTAATGATGATGTGTGGTCATGACTCTCCACATGTTGTCAGTTCTGTCTGTAATGATGATGTGTGGTGATGACTCTCCACCTGTTGTCAGTTCTGCCTGTAATGATGATGTGTGGTCATGACTCTCCACCTGTTGTCAGTTCTGCCTGTAATGATGATGTGTGGTCATGACTCTCAACCTGTTATCAGTTCTGTCTGTAATGATGATGTGTGGTGATGACTCTCCACCTGTTATCAGTTCTGTCTGTAATGATGATGTGTGGTGATGACTCTCCACCTGTTGTCAGTTCTATCTGTAATGATGATGTGTGGTCATGACTCTCCACATGTTGTCAGTTCTGTCTGTAATGATGATGTGTGGTGATGACTCTCCAACTGTTGTCAGTTCTGTCTGTAATGATGATATGTGGTCATGACTCTCCACATGTTGTCAGTTCTGTCTGTAATGATGATGTGTGGTCATGACTCTCCACATGTTGTCAGTTCTGTCTGTAATGATGATGTGTGGTCATGACTCTCCACATGTTGTCAGTTCTGTCTGTAATGATGATGTGTGGTCATGACTCTCCACCTGTTGTCAGTTCTGTCTGTAATAATGATATGTGGTCATGACTCTCCACATGTTGTCAGTTCTATCTGTAATGATGATGTGTGGTCATGACTCTCCACATGTTGTCAGTTCTGTCTGTAATGATGATGTGTGGTGATGACTCTCTAAATGTTGTCAGTTCTGTCTGTAATGATGATGTGTGGTCATGACTCACCAACTGTTGTCAGTTCTGTCTGTAATGATGATGTGTGGTCATGACTCTCCACATGTTGTCAGTTCTGTCTGTAATGATGTGTGGTCATGACTCTCCACATGTTGTCAGTTCTGTCTGTAATGATGATGTGTGGTCATGACTCTCAACATGTTGTCAGTTCTGTCTGTAATGATGATGTGTGGTCATGACTCTCCACATGTTGTCAGTTCTGTCCGTAATGATGATGTGTGGTCATGACTCTCCACATGTTGTCAGTTCTGTCTGTAATGATGATGTGTGGTCATGACTCTCCACATGTTGTCAGTTCTGCCTGTAATGATGATGTGTGGTCATGACTCTCCACATGTTGTCAGTTCTGTCTGTAATGATGATGTGTGGTCATGACTCTCCACATGTTGTCAGTTCTGTCTGTAATGATGATGTGTGGTCATGACTCTCCACATGTTGTCAGTTCTGTCTGTAATGATGATGTGTGGTCATGACTCTCCACATGTTGTCAGTTCTGTCTGTAATGATGATGTGTGGTCATGACTCTCCACATGTTGTCAGTTCTGTCTGTAATGATGATATGTGGTGATGACTCTCCAACTGTTGTCAGTTTTGTCTGTAATGATGATGTGTGGTGGGTTCCAAATGTTGCTGTATGTAGCCGAGGCGCGGTGTTGGGGTGAGCGCCCAACATTGCTCAAATACCTCAATGGCTCGTGAATACATAACCTATGCAGCAAAAGTCCAACTCCTGGCCTTCACGTGGCGGACCTGTTTAAACTAACAGGAGAAGGGGCGACGGCGAGTCTCTGGCGCCGGAAAATAACCATTATGCTCTAGATGTGTATGCACGTACATGCATGCGCAGACAAGTGTGTGCGCGCGTACGCATCTACACTCGAGTGAGACCACAGTCTGCTCTAGCAAAGGAAAGGTGCTGAAGACGGAGGCAACCAGCCAAGAGGCGCACCACAGAAATCAGGATGCCACGCAATCACGCAAAATGGAATATGTCGACTACTGCTAATCGTTATGGTGCTCGCCCTGCTTTGGACCCCCAGGCAGGTGCAGTGCCGGGCCCTATGTCTCGAAAGGGTCCAACCCTAACTACTGGAGGTCCTTCTCAGATGTCCTGTGGAGCCAGGGGACATGAGAATAGGACGACTGGCCATACTAAACGAAGACTTAAAATAATGCACTGGAATGCGGAGGGAGTCAGCAACAAAAAAATAGAATTAGAAAAAATCTTGGACCAAGAAAAAGTAAGCATATGTTGCTTGCAAGAAACTCACCTCAATGAAAATATAGCCTTCAAAATCAGAGGCTACCAGTGTTACCGGTCTGACCGAAAGAACAGGCGAAAAGGTGGGATACTGACCCTTGTAAGAAATAACATCATGGCTTCCCAAATCAAAGTCTACATGGAAGGGGCTGAGTATCAGACACTTAAACATAAGACAGGTAATACAGATCTACATCTGAGCAATTACTACTGTCCAAGTGACCGCCCACAGGCACTGGACACTCTACCACTAAAAGAAAAAATGATTGTGTGTGGCGATTTCAACAGCCACTCGCAGAGCTCGGGCTATGATCACATGGACCAGAGAGGAGAGAGACTGGAAGATTGGCAGGATGAGAATAGATTCATGTTGATTAACAAGCCGTCCGACACACATACTTTCTACTCGAGATCATGGCACTCTACAACTACACCTGACCTGGCTTTTCATTCACCAGACCTGGAGTGGAACATTACACGAACTGTTGGGAAACAACTTGGTGGCAGTGACCATCAGCCAGTCTTTCTAACCGTAGAAAATGAGCTTGTAAGTGAAAGCAGCACCCTCTCGAGGTGGAACTACAAGAAAGCAGACTGGGCAATGTACAAGCATCGCACCAGCATACTGGTTAGAAACCTGAACACTGAGAAAGACATAAATAAAGCAGTTGAAGAGTTTGGGAAATGCATACTACAGGCAGCGCGAGAAACAGTACCAAGAGGAGCCCGTAAACAATATAAACCCTACTGGAGTAATGAACTGGAACAGTTGCATAATGATGTGGAAGTGTGTAGAAAGCAAGCAGAGGCCACACCCAGCCAAGAGCACCACAATGAATTCCAGCATGCAAAAGCCAAATTTCAAAGGGCCAAGCTGCAGGCTAGACGGAAAAGCTGGCAGGAGAAAACGGAGTCTCTGAACTTTGAAAGAGACACAAGGAAATTGTGGAAGCTAATAAAACAACTTAATGATGAGGGCACAGGGAGAAACTCAAAAATTGCACTACATACAGATGGAAAAATCTTAACAAGAAAGCAAGCAGCTGACCATTTTGCGGACTCGTTCGCACAAGATAGCAATATCAAAATTAGTCCAGAGAAACAACAAGAGATTCGAGAGAAACGACAACATACAGGACAGAAGGAAATAGTACATGAGGTTCTGGAGGCACCCATCACAATCAGCGAACTGGAGCTAGCCATATCAAAACTGAAAATGAGAAAGTCACCAGGAGCTGATGGTATCTCCAATGAAATGATCAGGAACCTAGGAACAGAGGCCAAAACAAAGCTGTTGCAGATCTTCAATAACAGCTGGACCTTAGGCAGTGTTCCACAAGCCTAGAGAGAAGCAACCATGATACCCCTCCTAAAATCAGGGAAAGATGGTTCCATTGCCTCTAGCTACAGACCAATTAGCCTCACCAGCTGTCTCTGCAAAACACTGGAGCGCATCATCAATCACAGACTGCAGTGGTACATTGAAAGTAAAAACATCCTTGTGCCACAGCAGGCTGGCTTTAGGCAGTGCTACTCTACGGAAGATAAGACAACCTACCTCTCTCAAGAAATTGAGGATGCATTCCAAGAGAAGAAGCTGGTGCTTGCGGCATGGATAGATCTGAAGAAAGCCTTTGACAAAGTCTGGAAAGAAGGTCTGATGAAGAAACTGAGAAACTGCAAAGTCAATGGAAGAATGTACAAATGGGTGAAAGCATACTTGCACAACAGAAGAGCCCGAGTACAGATAGACGGACTCAAGAGCAAGAAAGTACTACTGCGTCACGGTGTCCCCCAGGGCGGAGTCTTGTCCCCCACACTTTTTCTAATCTTCATCAATGATCTTGTTGCTCACCTACCGCATGGAATTAAAGCGGCAATGTACGCCGATGACCTGGTTCTATGGAGCACAAATGAATATGCATCAGTGGCCACCAGATTGCTACAAAGAGCTGTAGATACATTTGCTGCATGGGCAAATAGATGGTGTGTCAGCATAAACACTGACAAGTGCAGCACCACCCTATTTACCCTCTCTCCAAAACAAAAGGCAGGGATCATCCAGATAAATGGAACACCCCTAAGAGAAGATAAAGAACCAACGTACCTTGGAGTAACATTTGATGGCAAGCTGACATGGAGAAAGCACATCAACAAAGCAGTAGCAAAAGCCAGAAGGAAAATAGCCATCCTGAGAAAGCTAAGTGGAACCACATGGGGAGCCAGTACGAAAATACTTAGCAAAGTTTACCAACAGAGCATACGACCACACCTGGAATATGGGTCAACTGCGTGGTGTTCAGCATCAAATACCACACTACAAGAGCTGGACAAGGTGCAAAATCAAGCACTTAGAGTCACCACAGGAGGGATGCGATCAACCCCTATAGTGGAAATGGAGAAGATGGGGAGGACACAGGCACTGAGTGAGCGCAGAGATACGAAAACGCTAATACAAGCAGAAAAGTTCCTCAGCTTGCCAGGCCACCCTATGAAGAACAGATTTGAAAACCTAGCTATGGGGCGGTTGAAAAGAAGTAGTTTTATCCACCAGGCCAAACGACTCTGCAGAGAAACCACTGATCTGCCCACAGTTGGTATCCCCCTAACAACTATTCCAGAGCGAACTCCATGGAAAGATGAGCATAGACTATCGTTACAAATCCAGACAAAAGTGAGAGGAATATTTGACAAGGAAGAACAGAACAGTGTGCAGCGCAGAACAGCCACTCTCAGCTTCCTTGATAAAGAATACCCACAGGACCTCTGGATCCGAGTCTACACAGATGGGTCAGCACAAAATGCTGTTCGAAATGGAGGAGCGGGATTGTACATAGAATACCCAAATAATACTAGGGACACAGCCAGAGTACCGACAGGAAAGTACTGCCATAACTATGATGCCGAAATTGAGGCAATCAAGATAGCAACAGAGAAATTACTAAATAACAGCAATGGTACACAACCTGTGGTGCTACTAACAGATGCAAAATCAGTACTCGAGGCGCTCCTCTCTGGGAAATTGCCAGTACTAAGGACACTACTTTCTGAACTTAGCAGTCAGCATAAAGTCACCATACAGTGGATACCATCCCACTGTGGAGTACCCGGAAACGACAGAGCTGATCAATTGGCTAAGGAAGGAGCCAAAGAGGAACAGCCTGATGTGCCCGTTACATACCACCAAAACAAAAGAATGATCAAATCAGTCAGAAAGCCACCAAAACCTGCTCAAGATGACTACCACATTATGGACAGACCAGAACAAGTCATTATTCTGCGCCTCAGAACAGGACACAATAGATTACGCAACCACATGTATACAAAATTCAAGATTGGTGAAACAGCCATGTGCACATGTGGATTGGCGTCGCAGACAGCAGAGCACATACTCCAAGACTGCCCAAAATATAACATATCTAGGCAAACCTTCTGGCCTAGAGAGACGACAGTGGAAGATAAACTCTATGGACCACTGTGTGAACTGAAAAAAACAGTTCAATTCATGCAAGAGACGACATTGCAGATATAGACATATTTCAAGGGAACGAAAGAAGAAGAAGAAGAAGATGATGTGGGTCATGACTCTCCACATGTTGTCAGTTCTGTCTGTAATGATGATGTGTGGTGATGACTCTCCACCTGTTGTCAGTTCTGCCTGTAATGATGATGTGTGGTCATGACTCTCCACCTGTTGTCAGTTCTGTCTGTAATGATGATGTGTAGTGATGACTCTCCACCTGTTGTCAGTTCTGTCTGTAATGATGATGTGTGGTCATGACCCTCCACCTATTGTCAGTTCTGTCTGTAATGATGATGTATGGTCATGACTCTCCACATGTTGTCAGTTCTGTATGTAATGATGATGTGTGGTGATGACTCTCCAACTGTTGTCAGTTCTGTCTGTAATGATGATGTGTGGTCATGACTCTCCACATGTTGTCAGTTCTGTCTGTAATGCTGATGTGTGGTGATGACTCTCTAAATGTTGTCAGTTCTGTCTGTAATAATGATGTGTAGTGATGACTCTCCGCCTGTTGTCAGTTCTGTCTGTAATGATGACGTGTAGTGATGACTCTCCGCCTGTTGTCAGTTCTGTCTGTAATTATGATGTGTGCTGATGACTCTCCGCCTGTTGTCAGTTGTCTGTAATGATGATGTGTAGTGATGACTCTCCACATGTTGTCAGTTCTGTCTGTAATGATGATGTGTGGTCATGACTCTCTAAATGTTGTCAGTTCTGTCTGTAATGATGATGTGTAGTGATGACTCTCAACCTGTTGTCAGTTCTGTCTGTAATGATGATGTGTGGTCTTGACTCTCCACATGTTGTCAGTTCTGTCTGTAATGATGATGTGTAGTGATGACTCTCAACCTGTTGTCAGTTCTGTCTGTAATGATGATGTGTAGTGATGACTCTCAACCTGTTGTCAGTTCTGTCTGTAATGATGATGTGTGGTCATGACTCTCCACATGTTGTCAGTTCTGTCTGTAATGATGATGTGTAGTGATGACTCTCAACCTGTTGTCAGTTCTGTCTGTAATGATGATGTGTGGTCATGACTCTCCACATGTTATCTGTTCTGTCTGTAATGATGATGTGTGGGGATGACTCCCCGCCTGTTGTCAGTTTTGTCTGTAATGATGATGTATGGTGATGACTCTCAACCTGTTGTCAGTTCTGTCTGTAATGATGATGATGTGTGCTGATGACTCTCCACCTGTTGTCAGTTCTGTCTGTAATGATGATGTGTGGTGATGACTCTCCACCTGTTGTCAGTTCTGTCTGTAATGATGATGTGTGGTGATGACTCTCCACCTGTTGTCAGTTCTGTCTATAATGATGATGTGTGGTGATGACTCTCGACCTGTCGTCAGTTCTGTCTGTAATGATGATGTGTGGTGATGACTCTTGACCTGTCGTCAGTTCTGTCTGTAATGATGATGTGTAGTGATGACTCTCGACCTGTCGTCAGTTCTGTCTGTAATGATGATGTGTGTTGATGACTCTCGACCTGTTGTCAGTTCTGTCTGTAATGTCATGTACCCATTAGAGGTTGGGTTATGGGTTAGAGTTAGGGTAAGGGTTAGGGCTAACTATACCCCTAAACCCAGGGCGTAGCCAGGGCAATGGTATTTGTCTGTATTTAACTCCTGGAGCATGTGGACATCACAATAATATATTAGCATATAGGCTAGGGTATATGGTGCTTGTCTGCGTCTCAATCAGTCATAGCTCCTCGTCGAAGACGTGACAGTAATGTAAAACGTGCAACATAATTTGTCAACAAACAACACTCTCACAACAATAGTAAATCTCTCTAGCATGAGGCGATCAGCACCCTCGCTCTCAGGTAACCCAAAACACTCCTCTCTCAACCACAGTCAGTTCCTGTCTTATCGTCCTTGCCTCGGTCTGTGGTCACGTGGTGTTTTACCAACGTATCGTTCGTGCTAAGTCGGGTGTCTCCGTATCTTGGTATCCTCATGTCCTTCACCCGTCTATTGATGGCTGATGTCTCAGGTTGTCTGGTCGAAGGTTGGACTGTCATTCAAGGACATGTCCAGTCTCTAACTCCATGTCCTGTCTCCCACTGGGTCTACAGTCCTGTCCTACTCTACCCATGCTCTACCTATGTCCTGTCCTTGTCCTGTGTCTTCTCTCACACTCACCAGGACTCTGACACGTTCCTGTCGCTCGCCCCCCCCCCCCTTTTCGTGTCACTTATGTCATACTCATAAGTGACACATTGTGTTATTTCTTGGTAATTAGTTGGAACTAATTCGTCAGAGGACTAAGGGAGTAAGTAAGTCGTCATGGCTACCGTAGGTTGGGGTTGACAACTATAGTCTATAAAGGGTTGGATCTACTGTAGAAACACAAGCTCACTGGTGTTGTTCGGTGGTATGCATTTGGTTAGTTAACAAAGAGTCTACCACTCTTGCTCATTTTACTACTGGGGACTATTATAGACCATGATAACGTTGTCTCACATTCTTGGCGTGAGCCTTGAATTGCAACCCTCTCAAGACACCAACAGTGCCCACGGAACAATGGTCTCTTTTTTAGGGAGACTCATCAAGGGAAATATTCCCCCTGGTCCCCGTAAAACGGCAATTCAACCTTTCATCCAAATCTGTGTTCTCACTGTTAAACCCATATCTAGCTCTCGCTTGTTAGCAGTGATTCTATGTACGATCACGTCTTACCCCCCCCCCCCCCTTTAAGAACTACTTATGACCCTTGGTATGTACAAGATAATGTCCCATTCCCCTTCTAATAGTTTGTTTTTTTTTATTAGCATATCCTTTACAGGACATCGCTGTCAACAGCAGCATCTTTCAGCTGTCTGTTGATTTCTTGGCAAGATTACGCTCAGTAGTTTGCCATTGCTTTCTGAGCGGCCGGTTCAGTTATCCCGCAAGTCACCAGCGGGGGTCGAACAGCTCAAAGCTCTCGCCCGCTACGAGACTCTGCGTGATAAACGGGATTACGGAGAAAGTGTTGTAACACCTCGGCCAGAGAGACCGGCCCTTTTAATAGTGGATGTAATTTATCTGTTAGTGTGGCGTGTGTATGCGAGCTATTTGTAATTATATTTGTGTTAACTACATCCATGTGTGCATGCTTATAATATATGTTTTAACTCTGTCTAAGAGTCATTAGTTTGGTCTTCCGAATTCATGAAGGATTTCATATTCATCATCCATGAGGCGGACTACCGAACTATGATGCTTAGACATTTGTCTATTAGCGTTGTGTCAATGTAACAATCACACATCCAATTTAAAATGGCACAAATCACATGTGCTGCAGATGACCAATACAATATATAACATTGAGGCCAATGTGCGTGATAAATATTGCATATCATTTCTTTCACACCCTCAAATTTAATACATTTATAATGTCTTTCGTACATATCTCATATACACACTAAAACTGCATATTCTTATAAAAATATACATGCAGGTAAAATAATAAATGTTTAAGGTAATGTAATAGGTATTAACTAAAGGTAATATTATTCTATTTTAATACTTAAACTGAAGTGAATTTATAATTAGAAAAACATTTAGTGAAAAAGAAAAGGGCTTATAATCTTAAGCTCTTGTTATTGCTTTAACATTTTAGCAATTAAATATGTACAATGTAGTTTAACTAGTCAAGTCACCGGCACCTTGCCGTCTTGACAGACGATAGTTTGTGCTTTAAAAAGGCATAATATGTAATAACTTTTATCTATGACGGTAGCGAATGTGACTGATAAGGCCAATTCGCGCTGTAAATGTCTGGTCACAGTGGGTGCATGTGAACACGTGGTCATTTCCACCATCATGCACCATCTTACGTCTCACACGCTCGGTGTGTGACTTATCTGCAATAATTTTCTCCTTTGCATTTATTCCATTTCTGATGTTTGCCCCCCATGCAACACGTTCAGCAGCGACTTGCTCCCAATGTGCATTATCAATGTCTGTATCAATCATGTCCCGCTTACACACATCTTTGTATCGTAGTAGAGGCCGACCCTGAGATCTCTTACCCATCTGTAATTCACCAAAAAATATGTCCTTTGGTATTCTACCATCATCCATCCTCCTAACATGTCCTATCCATCTAAGTCTAGGAAGACTGAGCATGGAATAAACCGTCACAAAACCTGATCTTTCCAATACTTCAGTATTTGTGATTTTGTCTTGCCACTTAATACCAAGAATTCTTCGCAGACACCGCATATGAAAGCTGTTTAAATGTTTCCCTTGGTGTGAGTAAGTTGTCCAGGTTTCACTGCCATAAAGAAGAGTACTCAGGGCACAGGCTTGATAGACAAGGACTTTTGTTTTGGCAGTAAGCTTCCTGTTCTCCCAAACTCTTTTTCTTAACCTGTTCATTGTTGTTGCTGCCTTACCAATCCGGGTGTTGATTTCCTGATCTAGGGATAATTTGCTATTTACCACTGATCCTAGATATGTAAAATGGTCTACCATCTCTAGTTCGGCGTCGTCAATAAAGATTGATGGTACCCCGTGTGCACCTTGTGACTAATCTGTGTCTTCTTTTTGCTAATTGTTAAACTAAATTCAGAATAAGCATTGGAGAATGCAGATAGTAGACATTGCAATACTTCCCCCGAGTGGGTCGTAACTGCAGCATCATCTGCAAAAAGCAACTCTCTGATCAGTACCCTCCTAATTTTAGTCTTGGCCTTCAATCTCTGAGCATTGAAGAGGCCGCCATCTGAGCGTGAGTGAATGTATATATACCACCATCCTGATCACGAAAGGCATATTTCAGTAGTTTAACTAGTAACATCAACTTCAATTTTACAAAAGATTAATACTTTTAACTCACAACTTGAGTATTAAATTAATACTAAAGAAAATCACACGGGCTCCGTGTAAGCAATGTTTGAAGACCCCTGATATGACTCGGTTGATTGTTACACAGCACCCTTCAGGAGCCACTCGCCCAGTGCTCGAGTTGTTGGGGCTGTGTAAGATCCAACCACTGGTAATACACGTGAAGTAGATGGGCACAGAGAAGCAAGATGTAAGGAGAGAGAGAGAGAGAGAGAGAGAGAGAGAGAGAGAGAGAGAGAGAGAGAGAGAGAGAGAGAGAGAGAGAGAGAGAGAGGTTGGAAAATTGCATGCGACATACCGCATGAGGAATGCGGAGTGGGTAAGTCTACAAATACGAGGCTTCACTCCTACTGTTCTCTATGAAATAGAAGCAGTAAGGTTGATTGTTATACAACGTATTTGAGGATCAAATCACCCAGTGGTTGTGTTAAAATCAGACCACCGGCAATATAGTTGGAATATGTAGGCACAGAGAAGCCTGATGGAAGAGAGAGAGAGAGAGAGAGAGAGAGAGAGAGAGAGAGAGAGAGAGAGAGAGAGAGATTGGAAAAGTGCCTACGACACGCCCCTGATGTATGCGGGGTCGGTTGGTCTATAAATACGAGGCTTCACTCATACTGTCCCCTATGAAATAGAGGCAGTAAGGTTGATTGTTATACAACGTATTTGAGGATCAAATCACCCAGTGGTTGTGTTGAAATCAGACCACTGGCAATATAGTTGGAATATGTAGGCACAGAGAAGCGAGATGGAAGAGAGAGAAAGAGAGAGAGAGAGAGAGAGAGAGAGAGAGAGAGAGAGAGAGAGAGGGGGGGGGGAAGAGAGACAGAGATAGGAGAAGTGCCTACGACACGCCACCTGATGTATGTGGGGTCGATCGGTCTACACATACGAGGCTTCACTCATACTGTACCCTATGAGATAGAGCCAGTAAGGTTGATTTTTATACAACGTATGTATATGTATATGTATTACACACATCATGTGTACAACGTGTACAACATGTGTACAACGTATGTATATGTATTTTTGTGGATTTTAAAAAGGCTTATGATAGTGTCCATAGGAATAGTCTATGGAATGCTATGCAGGAATTTGGAATACCAAGGAAGTTAATCGACATGACCAGACTATGCATGGAAGATACTTATAATATAGTAACATATAAAGGCAGGAAATCAGACCCCTTCCAAATAACATCTGGCTTGAAACAGGGTGATGCACTATCGCCGCTACTCTTCAATCTGGCTCTAGAGAAAGTTGTAAGGAAGGTAAAGGAGGAATGTGATATTGGTTGAACATCCAAGCTGCTTGGTTATGCAGATGATATAGATATTATAGGGCAAAGTGAACAAAAGACATTGGAAATATTGACTCACTTAAAGGAAAAAGCCCAACAGATGGGGCTGGTTATCAACCAAGATAAGACAGAATATATGGTAATTTCAAGAGACGGAATGGCTAAAAACTCTGGCCACATACAAATAGATAATATGACCATTAAAAGAACGGAAACATACAAATACCTGGGTACAATCTTCAACTGCTCCAATATCATAAGGGAAGAAATACAAACTAGAATCAACTCTGGAAATAAGATATACTATGCACTACAACATCTACTAAAATCAAAGGCGCTATCTCGTAACACCAAAATCACAATATACAAAACACTGATCAGACCAGTTGTGCTGTATGGCTCTGAAACCTGGAGTACAACGAAAGGAGACGAAGCCTTGTTACAAACCTTTGAGAACAAAATTTTAAGACGCATCTTTGGACCCATTAGGGATACACAAAGTGGAGAATGGAAAAGAAGAAGTAACAAAGACATTTATGATCTGTTTAAGTCCCCGCTAATCACTGGTATCATGAAGGCTAATAGACTACAATGGCTGGGGCATATAGAAAGAATGGAAGATAATAGGGAAACAAAACTCGCTTACACTCAGGAAATAAATGACCGTAAACCCGAGGTAGACCAAGAAGGCGGTGGAGAGATAATACATGTATAGACCTACAAGCACTTGGAATCAACGACTGGCAAGAGAAGGCCCACCAGAGAGACGAATGGAGACGGATTGTGTCTGCAGCAAAGAACCTCAATGGCTCGGAACGCTGAAGAAGAAGAAGAAGTATGTGAGGATCAACCCCCCAGTGGTTGTGTTATTGGGGCTGTGTAACATCAGACCACCAGCAATATAGTTGGAATAGGTAGACACCGAGAAGCACGATGGAAGGGAGAGAGAGAGAGAGAGAGAGAGAGAGAGAGAGAGAGAGAGAGAGAGAGAGAGAGAGAGAGAGAGAGAGAGATATTGGAAAAGAGCCTACGACACGCCACACATGGCATAGGTGGGCACAGAGAAGCCCGATTATTGAGAGAAAATAAGAGAGTGAGATTGAGAGAGTAACTCACGAAAATATACGGGGTTACGGCGAAAACTGTAAATCCCTTTGCCAGGGGGACGGCGGTCACATCAATACATATGTAATTCTTACTTTCTCAATCTGGATATTTTTCCTAGATACTTTCCAACGAAATCTAGATATTTATGGATGTTGTTTGGGCCATTTCTAGATATTTTTGGTCAAAAAAAAGTGGCAACCCTGCTCTTGAGTTCATTCATGCTTGCATCAGGGCATGGAACGGAGAAATGGCTAATAAAAAATTACAAGATAAATTTGGTATTGTGCGGAATAATGCCACAGACCTTATGGTCTCTTTGCTGTGTCAGTATGATGTGTGGTGACCTAATTAGCAATTAAAAATGGCCGCTAATTAATTACTATTTCACAAATTAGCCTACGTTTTCTAAATTTTAGCTTTAAAAATTACAAGATAATTTGGTATTGTGCGGAATAATGCTACAGACCTTATGGTCTCTTTGCTGTGTCAGTATGATGTGTGGTGACCTAATTAGCAATTTAAAATGGCCGCTAATTAATTACTATTTCACAAATTAGCCTACGTTTTCTAAATTTTAGCTTTAAAAATTACAAGATAAATTTGGTATTGTGCGGAATAATGCTACAGACCTTATGGTCTCTTTGCTGTGTCAGTATGATGTGTGGTGACCTAATTAGCAATTAAAAATGGCCGCTAATTAATTACTATTTCACAAATTAGCCTACGTTTTCTAAATTTTAGCTTTAAAAATTACAAGATAAATTTGGTATTGTGCGGAATAATGCTACAGACCTTATGGTCTCTTTGCTGTGTCAGTATGATGTGTGGTGACCTAATTAGCAATTAAAAATGGAGGCTAATTAATTACTATTTCACAAATTAGCCTACGTTTTCTAAATTTTAGCTTTAAAAATTACAAGATAAATTTGGTATTGTGCGGAATAATGCTACAGACCTTATGGTCTCTTTGCTGTGTCAGTATGATGTGTGGTGACCTAATTAGCAATTAAAAATGGCCGCTAATTAATTACTATTTCACAAATTAGCCTACGTTTTCTAAATTTTAGCTTTAAAAATTACAAGATAAATTTGGTTTTGTGCGGAATAATGCTACAGACCTTATGGTCTCTTTGCTGTGTCAGTATGATGTGTGGTGACCTAATTAGCAATTAAAAATGGCCGCTAATTAATTACTATTTCACAAATTAGCTTACGTTTTCTAAATTTTAGCTTTAAAAATTACAAGATAAATTTGGTATTGTGCGGAATAATGCTACAGACCTTATGGTCTCTTTGCTGTGTCAGTATGATGTGTGGTGACCTAATTAGCAATTAAAAATGGCCACCGATAATTATTGCAGTGATGAATAGTTGTTATTAGGTTCGTTTAAAATAAAATTACTAAATTTGCATAAGTGTCAACAGATGAAAATGTACTAAACTAAAAGAGTTTTCTTTTCAGTTAGTAATCTTTATTAATATTATATAACATATATAATACATATGCATAATGTGGTAGAGTTTCTGGAATCAACAGGTGACATCAGTTGAATGAAAATGACGATCCTGAAAAGAAAGTGAAAAAAAAAAAGATTAATAAAATGCTGTAAAATAACATGAAGAAGTTATTATACATTATCATTATTTGTGCATTTCAGATTTCTGTACGTCTTTTTCAGTTTGCATCCAACTATACAGGAAGTGCACACAAGTAACCTAACTATGAATGTCCTGGCAGAAAGTAAAGCAGTAACGTAGTTCGAGACAGAGACAAGTAATAACTGAATCTACAACCATGATCAGGATCGTGAACAGCAAATTAAAAGACATTTGGCAAATAAGAACACTATGCAGAAAGCCAAAGAAGAATAATAAACCGAGCATTTATGGACTGAATTGTTCAATGTGCAATAATCTGTCGACTGACTGACTAAATAACTAACTGAACTTTACATCTGAGGAGAAATGAAAAAGAAATTAAAGGTATATTTATTTTTAAAATGTTTTACATTATAATAAATTGATCTTAAAATTATAAAGATAGATAACATGAAGAAGTTATAAATTATTAATTATTAAATTTAAATCTGACGAGAAAAGAAAAAGAAATTAATGACACTGTATATGTATTAAAAAACCTTTGTTTTACAGTATAATAAATAGATATTAAAACTATAAAGGTATAAATTCAACTCACCGTAGAAAAATGTCCTTAATTAGAGAAATACTACCTCTGTTGGCGACTGACCTGTCTTGGCATTCAATATCTCTTCTGTCTTCCAGAACCTGAAAAGAGAAAATAAAAAGATTACTAAATCTGAAAAAATAACAAAAATGCTGTAAAATAACATGAAGAATTTATACATTATTAATTGTGAACTGTAAATATGAGGAGAAAAGAAAAAGAAATTAAAGGTATATTTATTTTTAAAATGTTTTACATTATAATAAATTGATCTTAAAATTATAAAGATAGATAACATGAAGAAGTTATAAATTATTAATTATTAAATTTAAATCTGACAAGAAAAGAAACTGTCTCTGTGGCTAAGGGCTTGTGAACGCGGTTTGTGAGCCGTATACCCAGGTTCGAAACACAGTGGTGCTGGTTTTTTCGAAAAAGGTATAGGGGCCGGTCGTTCAGAAAGCAATGGCAAACTACTGAACGTAACACTTGCCTAGTACATCAACAGCAGCTGAAAATGCAACGTCCCGTAAGGGGTACGCAACAAATTTTTAATTTTAATATGTATTAAAAAACCTTTGTTTTACAGTATAATAAATAGATATTAAAACTATAAAGGTATAAATTCAACTCACCATAGAAAAATGTCCTTAATTAGAGAAATACTACCTCTGTTGGCGACTGACCTGTCTTGGCATTCAATATCTCTTCTGTCTTCCAGAACCTGAAAAGAGAAAATAAAAAGATTACTAAATCTGAAAAAATAACAAAAATGCTGTAAAATAACATGAAGAATTTATACATTATTAATTGTGAACTGTAAATATGAGGAGAAAAGAAAAAGAAATTAAAGGTATATTTATTTTTAAAATGTTTTACATTATAATAAATTGATCTTAAAATTATAAAGATAGATAACATGAAGAAGTTATAAATTATTAATTATTAAATTTAAATCTGACAAGAAAAGAAACTGTCTCTGTGGCTAAGGGCTTGCGAACGCGGTTTGTGAGCCGTATACCCAGGTTCGAAACACAGTGGTGCTGGTTTTTTCGAAAAAGGTATAGGGGCCGGTCGTTCAGAAAGCAATGGCAAACTACTGAACGTAACACTTGCCTAGTACATCAACAGCAGCTGAAAATGCAACGTCACGTAAGGGGTACGCAACAAATTTTTAATTTTAATATGTATTAAAAAACCTTTGTTTTACAGTATAATAAATAGATATTAAAACTATAAAGGTATAGTATAAATTCAACTCACCATAGAAAAATGTCCTTAATTAGAGAAATACTACCTCTGTTGGCGACTGACCTGTCTTGGCATTCAATATCTCTTCTGTCTTCCAGAACCTGAAAAGAGAAAATAAAAAGATTACTAAATCTGAAAAAATAACAAAAATGCTGTAAAATAACATGAAGAATTTATACATTATTAATTGTGAACTGTAAATATGAGGAGAAAAGAAAAAGAAATTAAAGGTATATTTATTTTTAAAATGTTTTACATTATAATAAATTGATCTTAAAATTATAAAGATAGATAACATGAAGAAGTTATAAATTATTAATTATTAAATTTAAATCTGACAAGAAAAGAAACTGTCTCTGTGGCTAAGGGCTTGCAAACGCGGTTTGTGAGCCGTATACCCAGGTTCGAAACACAGTGGTGCTGGTTTTTTCGAAAAAGGTATAGGGGCCGGTCGTTCAGAAAGCAATGGCAAACTACTGAACGTAACACTTGCCTAGTACATCAACAGCAGCTGAAAATGCAACGTCCCTTAAGAGGTACGCAACAAATTTTTAATTTTAATATGTATTAAAAAACCTTTGTTTTACAGTATAATAAATAGATATTAAAACTATAAAGGTATAAATTCAACTCACCGTAGAAAAATGTACTTAATTAGAGAAATACTACCTCTGTTGGCGACTGACCTGTCTTGGCATTCAATATCTCTTCTGTCTTCCAGAACCTGAAAAGAGAAAATAAAAAGATTACTAAATCTGAAAAAATAACAAAAATGCTGTAAAATAACATGAAGAATTTATACATTATTAATTGTGAACTGTAAATATGAGGAGAAAAGAAAAAGAAATTAAAGGTATATTTATTTTTAAAATGTTTTACATTATAATAAATTGATCTTAAAATTATAAAGATAGATAACATGAAGAAGTTATAAATTATTAAATTTAAATCTGATGAGAAAAGAAACGGTCTCTGTGGCTAAGGGCTTGCGAACGCGGTTTGTGAGCCGTATACCTGGGTTCGAAACATAGTGGTGCTGGTTTTTTTCGAAAAAGGTATAGAACTATAGAGGCCGGTCGTTCAGAAAGCAATGGCAAACTACTGAACGTAACACTTGCCTAGTACATCAACAGCAGCTGAAAATGCAACGTCCCGTAAGGGGTACGCAACTAATTTTTAATTTTAATATGTATTAAAAAACCTTTGTTTTACAGTATAATAAATAGATATTAAAACTATAAAGGTATAAATTCAACTCACCATAGAAAAATGTCCATCCACCATCAACAGCCGAGCAATGTAGCCCTTTTTTTATGGGATATTCAGCTTCGAACATTGACAGATGTGCTCTCAGATGATCAAGATTTATTTTTGATTTTGCCATGATAAATCTAAGGAGAAATTAAAATAATGAAATTATTATATATTGCTACTCTGTTTAACTGTATGTTTTGATTCTAAATCTAAATCTCCAGTGTTTACATAGAAACAGACACTGGTCCTACTATCTGAGCTGCCGAAGGAATTTTTGCCAATCTTAAGTATGTAACCACCTTGGTCTCACAAAAAATTTTATTTCCACACACCAGTATAACGTAATGTGTTGAAACTCCATAGTTGTGTGTAAAATTGGACAAAGAATCCATAAATGCATGTTAAAGTATTGTTAAATAGATAATTAATAGACAAATGCAACTGAAAGCCAGTCAAAGTCAGTCAAAAAAATGCCAGTCATTGACCCAGGATGGGTTTGAATTTCAAAAATTTTAAACCATACTGCATGATGAACAATAATTAAAGCAACCAAATTAATTATTAAAAGCATTTAAAAGTAAACTGTTATTATTCTGTTTAATTTTATCATTCAAAATTGCCTGTGTTCTATTAATTTAAAAAACACACAGGTCAAATATGCTGTGATTTCCGCCATTGTGCATTTTCTTATCAAAAAATAGCCAGACCGAGCACACACACATTAAAAAAATTTTTCCCACCATGGCCAGCAATGTAAATCTTGTTGAAAGTTGACACTTCTATGTAAAAATGGGCTCGGAATTCAAAAATGCACTCTAAATGCATGTAATATCGATAATAGACACACTATTAATATAAACTCTCTTACCTTTTGGAGAAAATTAGAATTGTGCTTCGTGGAGGACCACTAAAATTCTTCTGACAATGCAGAATCAAGGATTAACCGTGTGACAACTCGTTAAAGTTGTCATTCGCGATTTTCGTCCCGTAGTTTCGAATTAATCCAATTTGAAATAAGACAGGGCTAGTTTCGTATACAGCTGTTTACAGCCACAGGAAGTTGTCTGTGAACCAAACGACCTTGAACTTTCGGAAAACAGCGTCCTTCCCTAGCAACGAAATACCTAATACAGTATTTGAAACTAATGTCTACAACTGGCGGCCACCAGAAGAGGCCATTGTTTAACCAGCATGCAATGTGCGACTTTTATATATTGGGCATTTAATAAGTTGCCATTGTTTCACGTAAATATTAAAATAATTACATGTAAAAACTTCTTCTTCTTCAGCATACCGAGCCATTGCGGTTCTTTGCTGCAGATACAAGCCATCTCCATTCAACTCTCTGGTTGACCTTCTCTTGCCAGTCGCTTATTCCAATTGCTTGTAGGTCTGTATGTATATTATCTCTCCACCGTCTTCTTGGTCTACCTCGGGGTCTACGGTCATTTATTTCCTGAGTGTAAAAGAGTTGTTTCCCTATTATCTTCCATTATTTCTATATGTCTCAGCCATTGCAGTCCATTAGCCTCCATGATACCAGTGATTAGCGGGGACTTAAACAGATCATAAATGTCTTTGTTGCTTCTTCTTTTCCACTCTCCACTTTGTGTATCCCTAATGGGCCCAAAGATGGGTCTTAAGACTTTGTTCTCAAAGGTGTGTAACAAGGCTTCGTCTCCTTTAGTTGTACTCAAGGTTTCAGAACCAAACAGCACAACTGGTCTAATCAGTGTTTTGTATATTGTGATCTTGGTGTTACGAGATAGCACATTTGATTTTAGCAGATGTGATTGTGCATAGTTGTCGTGTCCTCCTTTAAAGTGTCGTCCCTGGAGTGAAGAGAGTCGACACCCACATTATAATATTTTTTTTTCCTCTCAATATTCTGGAGAATCCACCAGCTTCCGTCCAACACACTCCATCAGCCTATGGACACCTTTTCCTATCACGCTCTCACTGTCGTACTATGCCCCCCTTCTCATACTTCCCCAACGCAACATACTCAACAACTATTGCTTCTAAAAATTAATAAAGACTAATTTATTAAAGGAAAAGTGTAACGTATATGAGACGTGTATGCGAAGAAAAAAGTGTGTCGTGTATTATAACATAAATGTGTATGTCAGCCTTCAAAGTTCAGGATCATAGTGTACACATCATGGCAAGGATCACACGACATCATTCGAGTCAGTACGAAAAACCTCACCGAAGTCGTATCCTTCTCTCCAGACATGTCCTCCTCCAGGAACTCTGATGACCATGAGATCTGAATCCCATGTAAATATATAATCCGTGGGAAAAAACTGTTATTGTTCCTAACACAACTGTTCCTAACAGTTTATAGAAACTCCGGCTTCATAATTCCGGCGCGGTGAAAACAAACATGGAACACTGTCCTATGAACAAGACTTTTTGTCTCTTGATAAATGTTCACTAGTTCTCACTATTAAACAGTTATTGTATCTAGAATAAAATGGCTTGCTTTATTCACTAGATATAGTCTGAAAGTTCTGATTTCCTTGATAAGTGGCACAACTACACTTCAATGTTTGGTTTCATCTAATGTGAACATCAGTTCCTACTGATCTAGTTCCACGTGGGCTGAACCTCCATCACTTCAGGTGTGTTAACGATTGGTATTCACTCATGTAGGATACATATACCATTAGACTCCACCGAGCAATGTGTCTTAACTTCTTCCGTTGCGAAAGTTGCTGGCCCATCTCTCCACATCATACTTTATCCGGGATCGGATTTTTTAGTTGTTCCGGGTTCTTCATTCCAACCAGAGGAACCTGTAAAATAAATCATACAACTGGTGATAGCCTCCCCTTCACTGATCTCTATTAGATGATCGTGGGCATCGGCCTCGCTCAGAAAATATAATGTACCCATCAGGGACAGATGAACTGACCACATAGGTTATCATCAGGCCAAGACAAAAAAAATCAGCAAACAGAATGCGGAACCCCGCCCACCAGGGACACCTACGGGAAGATCCCAATTATCCTTCATTACTCAATTCTCAACTAGTAAAGCTTATAAACACTTCACTAATCTATTCTTAACTAGCAGAGTTAATATCCCTATTCTACTCTAACTAGTTTCCACTAACAGTGCTAATCATCACACTATAGTTTAACAAGGCCACAGTCTATATTAATTAGAACTAATAGACTATATTGACTACCTTATGTAAAAACCGCCTCATTCCCGGGATGGCTACTACACTTTGCCATAACGGCACATGCTAGTTAATGTTAAATTAATCTAACACTGTAGAGCTCTCCCACAAACACGTCCATCATAATCCACGGTTCTTGGTCAACTCCCCCCTAGTTGATCCCAACTCGGGTTTATATGGCAAACTCCTAAAATTGGTCACGTGATATGGGTGACGTCCCGCAGGTGTTATTTGCGCATATCATCCATTGTCAGGAAACTATTTTCCTGGCTTAAGTCCTGTCAAAGTTGTCAGTAATAGTTTAGATTCTCAAAACAAGCCAGCGAGTTGCTGTCGAGTTCCAACAAAGAGTTTTCCTCAACAAGCTGTCAGTAGCAATCTGCCCCTCTGAGTGATGTCCGGAAACTATATGACATATGGACTGTTTACTTCCTTGCTGAGTACTTCCGTTTTCCATCTGACTTGTCAAAACGATGTATGATTCAGCGCACTCACTTCCTCCTCACTCACCACCAAATGTGTATATGGGCTGACCCCACTGTAACCTGTGCAGCTGTGTTTACTCTGTTAGTAAAAATAGTTGTCGCTGGTCGATCGTCCGCTTAATCCGAAAATCCTCTGTAATAATCAACCGGATAAACACACGGTTTCATTTTGTGACATAGGCCCCCTCCTAAGAGAGTAGTCCATCTCACTCTTCTCCACCGTGAGTTTAGTCCAGATGATTCATTCTTCTTCTTCAGGAGCTGGGTGTCTTGACAAGAAATCCGCTCCAACATTTTCCTTCCCAGGAATGTACTCTACTGTGAAATTATACGGTTGAAGTAACAACGACCACCGCATCAAACGGGCGTTGAGCTTCTGAGAAGTAGCCAAGAACATCAGGGGCTGATGATCCGACTGGACCCGAAACTTAACTCCATACAAATATGGCTGAAATTTTTGCACTGCCCATACGAGGGACAAGCACTCTCTCTCGACGGTTGAATAATTCCTCTCCGCCTGTAGAAGTTTCTTACTTGCGTATGCCACAGGTTTCAAAACCGAAGCATCGTCTTTTCCTTCCTGTAACAAAGCGGCTCCAATTCCAATCGCACTCGCATCTGTTCTCAACACAAATTGTTTGGAAAGGTCAGGGAGCTGTAATACAGGTTTGCTGACCAAGGCCTCCTTTAACTGACTATAGGCATTCTCACATTCTGGTGTCCAAATGATTTGGTCCGGGAATCCCTTTTTCAAGGTTTCCGTCAACGGAGCTCCCAGTTCAGTGAAATGTGGGATAAATTTGTGATAGAACCCACACAACGAGAGAAAAGATCGCACATCCTTCTTCGTTTTTGGCCTTGGTGCATTTCTGATTTTCTCCAGGTTCTTCTCTTCTGGAACAATGTGTCCTGGAGTGATGGTGTGACCTAGAAATTCCAGAGTCTGGTAACCAATCATGCACTTGGTTGGACGAGCAGTAAGCCCTGCTTCCTTGAGTCTATTAAACACTCTCTCCAAGGATTGTAAGTGGTCATCCAAGCTATCACTGGAAATCAGAATATCATCCATGAATGAGATGATGGACGGATCCTGTAACGGATCTAGTAAAGTCCTCATCATGCGTGTAAACACACTAGGTGCATTGCTGAGTCCAAAGGGCATGACCTTGAATTCGTAGTGTCCACTTGGTGTACTGAAAGCTAACAGTGGTCGAATCTCCGGTTTGACTGGTATCTGATAATACCCCCGACTCAGATCCACCTTTGAAAAGTACCGAGCCTTATGGAGCCTAGCGAATAACTGAGTTGGATTCGGCAAAGGTTCCACCTGAAACTGTGTATGACTGTTCAGAAGTCGGTAATCTATACACAACCTGTGTTCTCCACTTGGTTTGCGTAACAAAACTACCCCCGCATTGTATGGGGATGTGGATGGTGCAATCACGTCATCCTCCAGCAGTTTTTGTATTTCCTCCCCCAGGGCCTTTTCTTTAGAGAATGGCACTGGGTAAACCTTTTGGCGAACAGGCTCCTGTGTGGTCAAAGTCATCTCGAACTCAACCAACCTCGTTCGTCCTGGTTTATCAGTCAGTATCTCCTTATGAGACTTGAGAACCTGGGTTATCCTTTCCCTCTCCTGGGAGGTCAGATCAGGGTTCACTTTCACATCCCTATAGGTTTCCTGGTATACCAAGGGATATTCCCTGCCCTCGCTGGTTCCCACTTCTGTCTCCACTGCAACAGCCATTGCCATGAGGTGAGCTGCCTTGTCTCCGGGTCTCTCTTCGTATTTCCGCAAGAGATTGATATGGAAAATCTTCGACTTTCCCCGGATCCGGATCTGATAGTTGGTTCTGGATATTACCCTTTCCACGGGAAATGGTCCTTGCCAACCTATCTCCAGTTTGTTGTTTCCCGTTGGGAGTAGCAACAAGACTTTGTCTCCCACCTCTAGAGATCTTTCTTTAGACCTACGGTTGTAGTAAGCCGCATGTCTTTTCCTGGCCTTTTTCAAGTTTTGATTTGCCAGAGTCCATCCCTTGTGGAGTTTTTCTTTCAGTTCCTCCACGTATTTGTAGGATGAGATCACTTCTTCTGACGTCCCCTCTTCAGTCCAACTCCTCAACATGGCTTCCAACGGTCCTTTGATTGGACGACCAAACAGCAACGTAGCGGGTGGTAGTCCTGTTGAGCCATGAGGAACCTCCCGATAGGCAAAGAGTGCTGCTGGGATATATTCATCCCACCTATCAGGTTTTTCCTGCGCTAATTTCCTGAGCATTGTCATCAACGTGCCGTTGAAACGCTCTACTTGTCCATTGGCTTGAGGGTGGTAAGGGCTGGTATGTATGTGGTTAGAGTGAAACACCCTAAATACCTCCTCCATGAGTTTTCAACAAAACTGAGATCCATTGTCCGTCAGAATTTGATCCGGAAAGCCTAATCTGGTAAAGGCCTCCATCAGTGCGTCCGCCACTCGTTTCGAGTCAATCGTGGTCAACGGTATGGCTTCACCCCACATTGTACAGCAATCCACCATTGTGAGTATATACATGTTCCTCTTCCTAGTCCTGGGAAGTGGACCCATGATATCGATGGCTACCCTCTCGAAAGGAGAGTTCATGATGGGCATCTCACCCAACACCACCGGTGCTGTCCAGTGTTTTGGTGCCACCCTCTGGCACTCAGGGCATGACTTCACATACCGACGCACATCATCTGTCATTCCCGGCCAATAGTAATGGCAGGAAATCCGCTGCATGGTGGCGGTAATACCCATGTGTCCACTAAAGGAGATGGTATGCCCCATATGAAGAATCTGGGACCGATGAGCTTTCGGGACGACCAACTGACCGTATAGGTTGTCTCCCCTTCCTGCTCTCCTGTAGAGTATCCTATTCTTCATGTAGTACTGCCCCCGTCCTGGTGGATCAGCACTTTTCTGCAGCTTTTTGTAGCAAGGACGTAAAGTATCATCCTCACTCTGGGCAGTTCGTAGCTCCCCCGGCATTGGGTTAGTCACAATTGCGTCTGCCTCTTCCGTTTTCGTCTGAGAGCGAGTCTGCATTGCTCCCATATGGATTGGCTCCCTGGGCATTCCCAGAAAGACATACCGGCAACCTAGGATGACTGGAAAAATGGGATCGGTCAATACAGCGGCCTTGATGGTGCCGGTGACGTACCTTGACCGAATCTCCACATTAGCAATGGGCAACTTCATGGTTACAGCACTCTTCTGTGCAGGCTGTATGTCCAATGTTTCACCTGTGAATTGTTCTGGATGTACCAGATCCGCAGAAATCACGGCCTCCCCGTCCAGTCCTGTGTCGTATAAACACTCCACTTGACGACCGTTAACCTCTACCAATTCCACTACAGGTGGTTTTTCCTGGTCTGGAGTCTCTTCCTCGGCCTCGACCTGTTCGGTGGGCTCCACCTTAGGTTTCCCGGGGCACACGACGAATTGAGTGTCTCCTGACTCTCCTCTGCAGTCAATAGCATTGTGCGTATTCGACTGGCATTGGTTGCACCATTTCCCTGTCCTAGATTTTCTATTGCCAGACTTGAGTGAGCTCTCCTGGTGGCGAGCTTCCTTGTTGACCTTGGCATTTTCTGTGACAACCTCCTTGGAAGTCACTTGACATGCTGCGAAGTGAGGGTTCTTAGCCTTCGATTTGCAGTCCCTCGTATTGTGAGAGGGTGCCTTACAAATTGAACACCACTTCTCCGACCACGGTCGTTTTGGTGTAGAGCTTGAAGTGCTCTTGCTTCCCTCCTTCTTCTTCTCTAAACTATCCTCTGATTTTTGCACATAAGGTTCCCACTTTTTTGTTCCTGAGTTTTTGGTTTTCTTCTTGTCATGTTTCTCTTGACTTTTGGAGTTGGTGGAAAGGTTTTCCCCTGCCTCCCCATGTACTTCGACGAACCGTTCTGCTAATTTAGTCACGAGGTCAATACGTTCTGCTCCTTGTTCTCCCAGGAACGTCCTGAGAGGTTTAGACATTTGCTTCTTCAGCTGGTCGACCACCATGAGCTCTTCCAGACTCTCATAGTCATGTGCGAACCCAGCCAAATCCATCCACTTGTGGAGATAAGATTTTAGACGCAAACTGTAGGCGGCAAACAACTCCCCCGGTTCTCGTTTCGCTGCTCGAAATTTTTTCCGGTAGGTATGTGACGTAACCTCGAATCGCTTCAGCAGAGCCGTCTTTAACTCATCATAATTGTTCTCATGTCCTGGTGGCAGGCGAGTATAAACCTCGTATCCCGTCCCGCGTAATCCCTGGGATAGCTTAAGATTCCATTTGTTACGCTCCAGACCCATAGCAACTGACATAGCCTCGAAGCGTTGAAGGTATTGATCAATCTTCTCTTTGTCCTCCTCGTAGACCGCCAAAGGAAACTTCATGGCATGGTACCCATGTCCACCTACTGGTGTTGACCCTGGGATGGAGGAACCTCCAACTGCTCCCTCAGTTTCTCCATTAGATTGACTCTTCAACTCGAGTTCCCTCATCCGGTACTCGTGCTCCCTTTTCTGTGCTTCCTGTTCAGCTTCTAATTTCCTAGCTGCTTGTTCAGCTTCAAATTTCCTAGCTGCTTGCTCAGCTTCCAATTTCCTAGCTGCTTGCTCAGCTTCCAATTCCATCCTTCTCAATTCCAGCTCGGCCTTTCGATCTTCCCTTTCCGCTTGACGATACTCTCTCTCCACTTCCTGTATGTAATCCGTTAGAGAAGACCCCGCCAATCCCATTTCTTCCCCCCTTGCCTTTAATTCTGCTGTGCTAAGTTTAGGGGTGGCCATTATACAGAGAGGTAAGCTAGCAGGTCTAGTACAATATAACTGCAAATTACTATACCGATATATGAACAAGTACTATAAATCTAGATATTACCACACACAGTACATTCACTCAGTGACAAGAGTAGAATCAGGACCACAGACCTATGCAGACGTGTGAAGTGTGAACAGGTAAGATATTAGTCCTAACCCCTATCCACATTCACTCTAGCTGGATTCTCCAAAATGATATCTCCCTCTTATAACTAAGGATCCCGTGTCAAAAGACTCCGCCGTCAGAAGATCCCACTGTCGAAGGTTCCTGCTTGCAGGAGATCTCGCTGTCAAAGGATTCCGTTTACGGGAGATCCCGCTGTCCAAAGATTCCGTTTACGAGAGATCCCGCTGTCCAAAGATTCCGTTTACGAGAGATCCCGCTGTCCAAAGATCCCGTTATCGAGCCCCCAATAATGTCGTGTCCTCCTTTAAAGTGTCGTCCCTGGAGTGAAGAGAGTCGACACCCACATTATAATATTTTTTTTTTCCTCTCAATATTCTGGAGAATCCACCAGCTTCCGTCCAACACACTCCATCAGCCTATGGACACCTTTTCCTATCACGCTCTCACTGTCGTACTATGCCCCCCTTCTCATACTTCCCCAACGCAACATACTCAACAACTATTGCTTCTAAAAATTAATAAAGACTAATTTATTAAAGGAAAAGTGTAACGTATATGAGACGTGTATGCGAAGAAAAAAGTGTGTCGTGTATTATAACATAAATGTGTATGTCAGCCTTCAAAGTTCAGGATCATAGTGTACACATCATGGCAAGGATCACACGACATCATTCGAGTCAGTACGAAAAACCTCACCGAAGTCGTATCCTTCTCTCCAGACATGTCCTCCTCCAGGAACTCTGATGACCATGAGATCTGAATCCCATGTAAATATATAATCCGTGGGAAAAAACTGTTATTGTTCCTAACACAACTGTTCCTAACAGTTTATAGAAACTCCGGCTTCATAATTCCGGCGCGGTGAAAACAAACATGGAACACTGTCCTATGAACAAGACTTTTTGTCTCTTGATAAATGTTCACTAGTTCTCACTATTAAACAGTTATTGTATCTAGAATAAAATGGCTTGCTTTATTCACTAGATATAGTCTGAAAGTTCTGATTTCCTTGATAAGTGGCACAACTACACTTCAATGTTTGGTTTCATCTAATGTGAACATCAGTTCCTACTGATCTAGTTCCACGTGGGCTGAACCTCCATCACTTCAGGTGTGTTAACGATTGGTATTCACTCATGTAGGATACATATACCATTAGACTCCACCGAGCAATGTGTCTTAACTTCTTCCGTTGCGAAAGTTGCTGGCCCATCTCTCCACATCATACTTTATCCGGGATCGGATTTTTTAGTTGTTCCGGGTTCTTCATTCCAACCAGAGGAACCTGTAAAATAAATCATACAACTGGTGATAGCCTCCCCTTCACTGATCTCTATTAGATGATCGTGGGCATCGGCCTCGCTCAGAAAATATAATGTACCCATCAGGGACAGATGAACTGACCACATAGGTTATCATCAGGCCAAGACAAAAAAAATCAGCAAACAGAATGCGGAACCCCGCCCACCAGGGACACCTACGGGAAGATCCCAATTATCCTTCATTACTCAATTCTCAACTAGTAAAGCTTATAAACACTTCACTAATCTATTCTTAACTAGCAGAGTTAATATCCCTATTCTACTCTAACTAGTTTCCACTAACAGTGCTAATCATCACACTATAGTTTAACAAGGCCACAGTCTATATTAATTAGAACTAATAGACTATATTGACTACCTTATGTAAAAACCGCCTCATTCCCGGGATGGCTACTACACTTTGCCATAACGGCACATGCTAGTTAATGTTAAATTAATCTAACACTGTAGAGCTCTCCCACAAACACGTCCATCATAATCCACGGTTCTTGGTCAACTCCCCCCTAGTTGATCCCAACTCGGGTTTATATGGCAAACTCCTAAAATTGGTCACGTGATATGGGTGACGTCCCGCAGGTGTTATTTGCGCATATCATCCATTGTCAGGAAACTATTTTCCTGGCTTAAGTCCTGTCAAAGTTGTCAGTAATAGTTTAGATTCTCAAAACAAGCCAGCGAGTTGCTGTCGAGTTCCAACAAAGAGTTTTCCTCAACAAGCTGTCAGTAGCACTGAGTGATGTCCGGAAACTATATGACATATGGACTGTTTACTTCCTTGCTGAGTACTTCCGTTTTCCATCTGACTTGTCAAAACGATGTATGATTCAGCGCACTCACTTCCTCCTCACTCACCACCAAATGTGTATATGGGCTGACCCCACTGTAACCTGTGCAGCTGTGTTTACTCTGTTAGTAAAAATAGTTGTCGCTGGTCGATCGTCCGCTTAATCCGAAAATCCTCTGTAATAATCAACCGGATAAACACACGGTTTCATTTTGTGACAATAGTATATCTTATTTCCAGAGTTGATTCTAGCTTGTATTTCTTCCCTTATTATGTTGGAGCAGTTGAAGATTGTACCCAGGTATTTGTATGTTTCCGTTCTTTTAATGGTCATATTATCTATTTGTATGTGTCCAGAGCTTTTAGCCGTTCCTTCTCTTGAAATTACCATATATTCTGTCTTATCTTGGTTGATAACCAGCCCCATTAGCCTACGATGGGTAGCGTTGTGATGTTCTGTTGTGATAATTTGGTGTGCCCAGTGTGTGCCCGTGGTTACACACCCGCTTCACACGCGTGATCCGGGACTGTTTCCGGATCCGGTCAGGGATATGCACTACTGACGAGCTTAAATGAGGGCGAAACTCGAGTATAGTGCTTCCATATTGACGTGGATAGGCTTTAGGTTCATACCAGAATGCAATCGGCGTTGCCAGTAGTGGGTTGTGCTCAATATTTAAATTTCAAATCCCGAAACAACCACATAATCAATTATTTTGTTGACTTGTACAGAATTTCATGTACCGTTATGATTGTTTTAACATTTTTGATAACGTTTCTTTCTAATTAACTATTTTTGTAAACAGTCTTTGACCTTCGTAATGTAATACTTCCTCTTCTTCTTTCGTTCGTTAAATATGTCTATAACTGCAATGTTGCCTCTTGTATGAATTTAACAGTCCTTTTTAATTCACTCAGCAGTCCATACAGTTTATCTTCTACTGTCGTCTCTCTAGGCCAGAAGGTTTGTCTAGACATGTTGTAATGTGTGCAGTCTTTGAATATGTGATCTGCTGTCTGCAACGCCAGTCCACATATGCACATGGCTGATTCACCAATCTTGAATTTTGTATACATGTGGTTGCGTAGTCTATTGTGTCCTGTGCTGAGGCGCAGAATAATGACTTGTTCTGGTCTGTCCATAACGTGGTAGTCGTCTTGGGCAGGTTTTAGTGGCCTTCTGACTGATTTGATCATTCTTTTTTTTTTTTGGTGGTATGTAACGGGCACATCAGGCTGTTCTTCTTTTGCTCCTTCCTTAGCCAATCGATCAGTTCTGTCGTTTCCTGTTACTCCTCAGTGTGATGGTATCCACTGTATGGTGACCTTATGCTGACTGCTAAGTTCAGAAAGTAGTGTCCTTAGTACTGGCAATTTCCCAGATATCATTTCGTTTTCGTTGAGGTGAGTTTCTTGCAAGCAACATACACTAACCTTTTCTTGGTCCAAGATGTTTTCTAGTTCTATATTTTTTTTTTTTTTTTTTTTTTGCTGACTCCTTCTGCATTCCAGTACATTAGATTTAGTCTTTGTTTTGTATGGCCAGACGCTCTATTCTCAGGTCCCCTGGCTCCACAGGACATCTGAGAAGGACTCCAGTAGCTGTGGTTGGACCCTTTCGAGGCATAGCGCCCGGCCTTGCACCTGTCTGGGGGTCCAAATCAGGGCGAGCACCATAACATTTAACAGCAGTCGGCATATTTCATTACGCGTTATTGCTTGGCATCCTGATTTCTGTGGTGCGCCTCCTGGCTGGTTGCCTCCGCCTTCAGCATCTTTCCTTTGTTATAGCAGACTGTGGTCTTCCTCGAGTTTAGGTGTGTAGGCACGCACAGACGTTTGCGCATGCATGTACGTGCATAAACATCTAGAGCGTTCTGGTTATTTCTCTGCGCCAGTGTCTCGCCGCCACCCCTTCTCCTCTTAGTTAAAACAGTTCCGCTACGAGAAGGCCAGGAGTTGGACTTTTGCTGAATACGCGATGAATGCACGAGCCATTGGGGTATTTATGCAAGATTGGGCGCTCACCCCAACCCCGCCCCCGACTACATACAGCAACATTTGGAACCATGCATTGCTAAAATGCGAATTTATCGATTTTTAGATAGAGAAATATTGATCGACATGTAAAAATTTAATAAGGATGATTTTATGAAAAACAGATATTTCTCCAATGAATAAAATGATGTATTTTGCAAGAAAATATTAAATTTAAAAGTTTTTTGCTGTTATAAATCATTTCCACATTTACAATGTTCAAATTAATTTATTTGTTCTAGTAGTCTTGATGTATTTCTGAAATTTATTCTGAGTTTACTACTTGTTTTCTGAATATTTTATTTTCACACACAGCCGGAAGTAGGTTTTGTTTCATTTCCGTTTTAAAGTTTTGTACAATTCTAATTGTTCGAATTTTATTAAAACAATGAGTGTCAATAACAAACGTAAGATTGAAGATGAATGCCGTGTTTTTAATGATGAATGGACAACTAAGTAATCTTTTATAAAATTTGGTAGCAAATAAGTTTGCTTGTTGTGTCGTGAGTCAGTGGCTGTCTATAAGGAGTACAATTTAAACAGACATTATCAAACAAGCAGCAAGTCAAATGGTTTGGCCATGCAAGTAGGTTACCAGTCAACAGCATACCACAACAAGCAATGATGTACAGACCAGATGGAAACAGAGGAAGAGGCCGACCACGTAAACGTTTGGCGGAGGGAATAGCAGAGTCCATGGGAATATCGATACATGAGGCCCATAATCGGGCACTCTCACGATGTTTATACTTCACCTCGACTCCGCATGGTACAAGAGGAACATGAAATGAGAGAGAGAGAGAGAGAGAGAGAGAGAGAGAGAGAGAGAGAGAGAGAGAGAGAGAGAGAGAGAGAGAGAGAGAGAGAGAGAGATTATCAAATAAAACATTCCGATTTCGGATACAAATTAACAACCGAAAGGAGGGAAAGGAAATGCCTTGAATTGGTGAAAAATGTGGAGAAACAGCAAACTGTTTTCACTAAACAGTCTTCAATTCAAGATGCTGCAACTGAAGCTAGTCTTGTGTTGTCACACAGAATAGTAAAACAGAACAAGCCATTTTCTGATGGCGAGTTCATCAAGGAATATTTACTAGATGCGGCAAATATGATGTGTCCAGAACAAACAAAAAAAAGAAACAGATTTGACAACATTACTTTATCACGGAGAACTGTGTTTAGACGTGTTGACAAGATAAGTGACAATTTGAAGCATAAACTTCAAGATGCAAGTAAGCAACTTTTGTGGTGCTCTCTTGCATTGGATGATAGTACAGATGTACATGATACTGCCCAATTGATATTTATAAGCGGAATAAACACTTCTTTCAAACTCACGGAAGAGTTACTGAGTGTTGAGTCACTCAAAGACACAACAACGGGCCATGATATATTCAATGCTGTTACTATCTGTATTGAAAGAACTGGGTTGGTTTGGAACAAGATGGCAAGTGTTACAACTGACGGAGCTCGTGCTTTGACTGGAAAAAAATGTAGGTCTGGTAAAGTTGATAAGTGATAAGATTAAAGCAGAATATCCAGACCACACATTACTACCACTTCACTGTGTGATTCATCAAGAAAGTCTGTGTGAAACTGTTTTGAATATCAAGCATATTATTGATACAGTTGTCAGTGTTATCAACCTCATCAGATCAAGACGACTTAATCACAGACAGTTCAAGGCATTACTTCACGATTTGGAGACTGAACATTCAGATGTCCTGTATCACACCAGTGTTCAATGGCTGAGTCTCGGCAAGGTGTTGAGGCGAGTGTGGGAACTCAGAGAAGAAATAGTGATGTTCCTAGAGATGAAAGACATTGAATATGACTTTATACTAACATTGTCAATAAAGAGTGGAAGTTAGACTATGTTTGCATTTGAAATTATGAAAAAGTTAAATGAACTGAATGTCAAACTTCAGGGCAATGGTGTGTTTGCACATGAATTGTATGTACATGTAAAATCATTTCAGGCAAAACTCTCACTGTTCTCCAGACAAGCAAGTGAAAAAAGATTTTGTCACTTCCCTTTGCTGAAACATGAAACTATTTCTGTTGAAATGACTGAAAAGTACAAAGCCCAATTAGATGCATTGATTGATGAATTTTGATGGAGATTCCAAGATTTCAAGAACTTAGAGCCACAGTTTAATATTCTCAGTTCCCCTTTTAGTGCAGAAGCTGATACAGCCACAGAGGACATACAGTTGAAGCTGGTTGACTTACATAGAGATCATGACCTAAAAGAGAAATTCAAATCAGATGGTTTGTTGGATTTCTATGGATCTTTATCAGAAGAATAATTTCCTAACTTGAAAAACTTTGCAGCTAAACGTTTATCATTGTTTGGATCAACATACATTTGCGAACAAGCATTCTCTTGCTTGAAGATCAACAAATTTAAGAATAGGTCTTTATTTTCGGACTGCAACTTGCATGCTGCCAAGCGAATTTCAACAAATAAACTTGCTCCAGATTTCAAGAATATTGTCAAAAAGTGCAAGCAGTTACATACATCTCATTAGAAATCAACAATTATAGTGACAATGTAGTCGGTTTCTGTCTAAATTAAAGCCATTGATAGATAATAAAGAATATTTGTTATAATAACACGTTGTAAAATCTTGTTAACAAATTAGTAAAAGTTTTTGTCCATATTGTCAAATATAATGTATAAGTGTATAAGTAAAATAAAATTGCAATAATTAGTTATTTATACTGCTTAATAGCCTATAAATAATTAATACTTACTTACTGTGCTAGGTTACTGTAAACAAAATGGACATTATATATATATATATATATATATATATATATATATATATATATATATATATATATATATATATATATATATATACACACACACACAAAAGACGATGTATGTCTGTATGTTTGTCCGTTCTTTACGCGTTCGCGAACGGTCCATCCGATTGAGATGAAATTTTCTACACGTCTTCTTCTCATTCCCGTGCAGCCGACTGTCGTAGTTTGTTAGTGTACTATCAGCTATTTACTTACTAAATTTAATATTTTAATATCTTATCATTTATATATATAGTGAGGGGACTTAACGTAATAAAAGTTATTTCAAGGGGCATAACTTTTAATAACATTGCTATATATTTTAAATATAGATTGCTGCATTGTTTTCAAAGATTTATAAACTCTTTGTTTACAGTTATTTACAGGCATATGAGTTATAATAAGTAATGATATAATCTTTACGAAATTTTCAAAGTTTTCATAAAGATAATGCATCTATTTAAATAGTGAAAATTTTCTAACTCATCTTTTTATCTTTCTTCAACAGCACATTAATTTTTTTTAACATTCTCATATGTATGGCGCGTTACACCCACGTTGGGTATTTATGATGCCCATGTTAAACAGTTACTTTTCGTGCATTTTAATGCTTATTGTTCTTTTGTTGTCCAAGAATTGCTTCATAAGAGATGTTGAATGAAAGAATGTATGAGAGGAAATAGAGAAGAAGGGCAGAATGTAGGACGGGCCTGCGAAAGATTTTCGTTCATTAAAAAAAAAAAAAAGTAATTTTGTTGTGAGAGAAAGTTAGTTGCATATCGTTTGCAGTACTCTGCAGTCAACCCATTGTCCACCATTTATTGGCTGTTCATGATATCTTGGTAAGTTTACTTTAGATAGATCTCTTCCAATCATATTTTTTACTATCAATCTATCTATTCTTCTATTCTATCTATTTTTAACGGGAACGGGCCGAACATAGACAGACAGACAGACAGACAGACAGTCAGACAGACAGACAGACAGACAGACAGACAGACAGACAGACAGACAGACAGTCGGGAAAGGGAGCTTATATGACTACTTATATGAATTAAATGAGATGCTCCCCACCAGGGACTGGGTGAAGTCGGGCCGGGTCAGACAGACAGACAGACAGATATACAGACAGACAGACAGATAGTCGGGAACGGGAACGGGAGCTTATATGACTACTTATATGAATTAAATTAGATGCTCCCCACTAGGAGCTGGGCAAAGCCGGGCCGGGCCGGGTCAGACAGACAGACAGACAAGCAGATAGATAGATAGATAGATAGATAGATAGATAGATAGATAGATAGATAGATAGATAGATAGATAGATAGATAGATAGATAGATAGATAGATAGATAGAACCCCGCCAGGGCCTGGGGGAAGTCGGACCGGGTCAGCTAGTATATACACACACACACACACTCACACACACACACACACAGTCGAGTCCACTTAAGTCGAACTCGGATAAGTAGAATTTCGCTTAAGTCGACGTTACTGACTTAGTACCGGCAATTATCCTTCTTTATCATTGTATAAAAAGTCCTGATAATTCGAATTCCGTTAACTCGAATTTTCGGATTAGTGGAACATAAAAATGAATACCAACTATATAAGTGTTCTTGTTTAAGTCGAACTGTTCATTTCACGCCCAAAAAAATTGTTTCGGGAAAGAATTATTTTTAGTCAGCCCTGAGAACAACAGGAAAGCCTGTTGTTCTCAGGCCCACGCTTTCCGGCATGGCACATGATTGATTGATTGATTGAGAACAACAATCTAGCACATATGTTATCTCGCCTCATGTCAATGGCGGCTAGTGGACGAAAGCTTACTATTTTAACTTTAGAAAGAAAGATTGAGCTGCTGGAAGAGATTGAACATAGTGGGAAGAAGAAAGTGAATATAGCTAGAGAATTTAAGGTTGAACATAGTGGGAAGAAGAAAGTGAATATAGCCAGAGAATAAAGAATAAAACTATATTAAATGTTAATATTTAAGTGTTTAAAGAGCGGCTTGTAAAAATCTGGCAAGTCAGCATACTTGCGATGTCTGTGGCGGGTTCGACTGTTTGACGTCGGTGAGTTGTCATTTTGTTTCTGTTTTATGTTTCTTTGCTTTTGACAAGGTAGCGGGATCGTTTCCTGCACACGTCAGTTTGGACTTCACGTTCAGAAAGCAATGGCAAACTGCTGAACGTTAAATTGTCTAGAAAGTCAACCTGGTTTTGATCGCAACGTCTTACAAAGGTCATGCAGCGTTCATTAGTTTGGGAGCAGACCTTGCGCTGGTTTGCATACTAAGATATGAGCGTCGGTATGAAAGCAATGGCAAACTACTGAATATAATTTATAAACTTGGCAAGAAATCACAATCAAAGTATGCTGGGATTTGTCTTTCTGCAAACTACAGTAAATTGCAAACAATATTGGGGTTGATGATTGCCACGTACTGTAAAGGTAGCATATATATTAATATATATTCGATATTTAAAAATGTGTTTTTTACTTATGACACATCACAGTTGGATACAGCTTGACAAGACGAATCCAACGGTATCTCAACGAGGATTGTACGACAATTCTAAGCGGAGTTATTAATATGTTTGTGTCATGGTTTACATTACTAAAGAACAAACATGTATCAATAACTACTAAGAAAGCACTTTACAACACAATCTTCCTACCAACTCTATGTTACCGATGCCAAACCTGGACAATGACGGAAAAAGAGAAAAGAACAATCACAGTAACAGAAATGAGATTCCTGAGAAGAATACTCAATGTATCAAGAAGAGATAAGATCAGAAATTAAGAAATCAGGACTAAAGTGGGGTTACAGCTGCACTAGATTTTATTAGAAAGCAGCAAGTCAAATGGTTTGGCCATGCAAGTAGGTTACCAACTAACAGTATACCACAACAAGCAATGATGTACAGACCAGAGGGAAACAGAGGAATAGGCAGACCACGTAAACGATGGACGCAGGGAATAACAGAGTCCATGGGAATATCGATACATGAAGCCTATAAGCGGGCACTCTCCCGCTGTTTATACTTCACCTCGACACCGCAAGGTACAAGAGGAACATGATGAGATGAGATGAGATGATGATTTACAACCAGGAAGTGCATATGAATCTATTCCAATGTGTTAGTTTTTTTTGCTGCCTGTAAATTGGGAGCTGAGAAATTCTGCTTTCTATTACTGTTTCTTGTTTATTTTTAAACGGACAACATAGTACCATATATCATTCCGTCCGGGGTGGTGAGGCCTAACTTGACGTATTATCTATTTCTCAATAGGATGTGCTGTGACCTACTTATCAATTAAAAATGGCCACCAATTGTTTATTATTTACAAAAAGTCTGTCGCATTGCTAACAAACATGGTAAGATGTATATTTTATTATGCGTTTTTGGCAACAGGAAAGTAAAGGCCACATTCCTCTTTCAATAGAATGTCGAGAGGATTTAGACTATCAACTTCATAGCACCGGGTTTTACCCCATATGACTCAGTCTCTTTCCGCAGGGCGGCATGCAGAAAGCATCGCACAAAGCACGAGTCTCAGTGTCTCAGAGAAAAATGCACTTGACTTTTAAGACTTTTCGATAGGATTTGCTGTTACCTAATTAACAGTTAAAAATAGCTGCCCATTTATATTAATTAAATGTCATGTGAAATGTTCATCGTTAGTGAAAGATCATTGCCACCTTGCCGTCTTGACAGACGATAGTTTGTGCTTCAAAAAGGCATAATAACTTTTACCCATGGCGGTAGCGAATGTGACTGATAAGGCCAATTCGCGCTGTAAATGTCCGTTCACAGTGGGTGCACGTGAACACGTAGTCATTTCCACCATCATGCACCATCTTACGTCTCACACGCTTGGTGTGTGACTTATCTGCAATACTTTTCTCCTTTTGTCTTTATTCCATTTCTGATGTTTGCTCTCCATGCAACAAGTTCAGTCGCAACTTGCTCCCAATGTGCATTATTAATGTCTGTATCAATCATGTCCCACTTACACACATCTTTGTGTCGTAGTAGAGGCCAACCCTGAGATCTCTTACCCATCTGTAATTCACCAAAAAAGATGTCCTTTGGTATTCTGCCATCATCCATCCTCCTAAGATGTACTATCCGTCTAAGTCTGCGAAGACTGAGCATGGAATAAACCGTCACACAACCTGATCTTTCTAATACTTCAGTATTCGTGATTTTGTCTTGCCACTTAATACCAAGAATTCTTCGCAGACACCACATATGAAAGCTGTTTAAACGTTTCTCTTGTTGTGAGTAAGTTGTCCAGGTTTCACTGCCATAAAGAAGAGTACTAAGGACACAGGATTGATAGACAAGGACTTTTGTTTTGGCAGTAAGCTTTCTGTTCTCCCAGACTCTTTCTTAACCTGTTCATTGTTGTTGCTGCCTTAGTTAGTTAGTCGACTGATCATCCTCATTGCACATCGAACCATTCAGTCCATAAGTGCTCGGATCCCCTCCTCAGCAAATCGTGTAGCGGCTAATGACACCAGTTCTGTGTTGATTTATCATTCTTCTTTGGCTTCCTGCGTAGTGTTCTTGTTTGGCCACCCCTCTTTTAATTTGCTGTTCTCGCAGTCTGGCCATGGTTGTAGATTCACAGTCATCACTTGGTTCTCGCAAAAGTCTTACGTCTCGTAGAGCATTCAGAATGTCAGCCTGGTCCATGGCGGGTCCGCCCTCCACAATAGCCTTACCTGCGAGCCTGTCAGCCCGCTCATTCCCTTGTACTCCCGCATGCCCTGGCATGAAGATGAAACTAATCTCTGCCAGCCGAGACCGCTCCAGAGACAGCAACCATTCTCTTCGGATCCACCCCATCTCTATCCTCTTGAGCATGCTCATTGAGTCGCTAAGGAAACATGCCCTAGTTAATGTCTGTGTCTCGAGCCATGTTATTGTTTACTTGCTGCCATGACTTCCATAGTCAGGCTACTTGTGGTCTCAACAAAATCACCAGAATCCTCCTTCACAGTTCTCCCTCCGAGCCGTAAAGGCCCATGAGCTTCTCACATGTCGGACGACCAAGCCATCTGTGTAGATGACAGCATCACCGTCTAGCGAATTCTTGAAAATCAACGCTTGTACTTCAGCCGCCACAGCAGCTGGATTTTCTTGACTGCATTTTCTATCTAGTTGGATGCAAACTGAAAAGGATGTGCAGAAATCTGTTGGCACTTGTACCCACTCCTCGCCAGGCTCTAAGTCCTCAAGTGAACACACCTGTTGAAGTATGTCTTTGGCTTGACCCATCCACGACCGTCCTCTTTTTAACCTGCTGCCCGTCACCTTCATAATTTCACTATGCAGTGGATGTTGTGTGTTTGCGTTAACTCTGAGGTAGGCGCGTGCTCTGCAAACATGTATTCTGTCTTCAATGGTTGGGAAATCAAGAAGGTAGCGCATCGCCCTGCATGCTGTATCTTTTGTACATCCAAGAATAATGCGCATAGCTTCATTCTGTATCCTTTCCATACTTTCTATCTGCTTACGGCTGAAAGTCAGGATTGCCATTGCGTACTCAAATACAGACATGACCAGCCCCTCGCACAGAAGACATAGATGGCGCTGCTCACAGTTTGCTGCCGCCATCACCCGCATCGCAGCCAAACCCCGCTTGGCCTTTGTTATCACTTGGTCTAAGTGCTCATTAAAAGCAAGGCTTCGATAAAACCGTATCCCCTGGTAATTCATTGCCTGCGTTCTTTCCACCGTCCCTGAACACAGCTTTACAGTTGGTGTTGGAGTGTTGACAATATGATTATTCAACGAGAACAAGTCACTTTTGCCTTTGTTCGGTTGACCATTGCCCAGCTTCACACACCAATTACTTATGCGATTGAGTTCGGTTTGCAGTTCCACAGCAACCTGATCTCTATCCTTACCCTGACGATACACTAAAACATCATTGGCATATGACAATGTCCTGCCAGGTCCAGTGATCTGCTCACTGGTGATTCTCACTGTGTAGGCGTTGAACAGTACCGGAGATAATGGTGATCTCTGTGGTAGGCCAGGATATATTGTTGTTGGTTCTGAAGTCCAACTGCCACATCTAAAAATTACTTTCCGTTGGAAGAGGGCTGCAGCGATCCAACTAAGGAGGAATGGACTTATTTTGAGTTCAAGAAGCTGAAGCATTAAAAAATCCAATGGTACTCTGTTGTACGCGTCCTCAAGATCAATCGCTGCAGCAAAGGTTTCAATGCCTGAGTGGAAACCTTCATAGACATCATGGGGAAAAACTGCTGCATTCGTCCAGGTTTCTCTTTTTGGACGGTACCCACCCAGGGTAGGTGGGAACACCATGCCTCTGTAGCTGGCGTGATATTTTCCAGGCAAGTAACTTCTCCAGCAGCTTGCCTATTTATTCTGCATGGTTGTTGTTGTTGTTTATAACTCGATATCCCTGAATTTTTGTGTGGTCTTTGTCAGGCTTCGGCAAGGGAATCATATAGCTGTGTAACCACTCCTCCTTGATGCTAGCACTCCCTATACTGTTGTTGTACATGTTTGCTAGTTTCTCTAGCTCGTTGTCGGTACACCTATTGATGTCGTCGTATCTTATGCCATCAGGCCCTGGAGCGCTGTTTTTTATCTTTGAAGCACAGCTTTGATTTCTTTCACTGTCACTGTGACTTCATCCGAAGTTTTCTTGGCCTTGGATGATTGCCCTTGTCCTCTGCCAGATGAGGTCAGCACCTTAGAAGTCAGAAACGCTCTTATTCTTGACTACCCCACTCATGCTTTTATGTAGTCGCCAGAACAATGTCAGTGACTTGTCTGTGCTTACTCTTTGACATACCTCTGCCCATTTTTCCTTTTTAACCACCTTGACCAGTTTTTTTGAAAGAGCTTACACAAGTATACAACCTAGTACACAAACTAGTACACAACCTTGCTTAACTCCACTCTTGATTTCAAACTCTTCAGAAGTGTTACCATCAAATTTGATTATACCCTTCATGCCTGTGTGGAATGATTCCACAATGGACAGAAGAGTTGGTGGGCAACCAATCTTCTTTAGTGCCTTGAACAGACCTTCACACCTGACCAAATCAGATGCCTTTGTGAGGTCCATGAAGGCAATAAACAGTGGTTGATTCTGTTCACGGCATTTTTCTTGCATTTGTCGCAATAAGAATATCATATAAGTGGTAGACCGGTTCTCTCGAAAGCCACTCTGTGATTCGGGGTAGACTTGATCTCCTAGGACTTGAAGTCTGCGCAGAACAATTCTGGCAAACACTTTCCCAACAATACACAAAAGTGAGATACCCCTATAGTTGTTGCAGTCGCTCCGATCGCCCTTGTTCTTGTACAGTTTTATGATGCTTGAATCTTTGAAATCCTGTGGAACTTGTCCTTCTCACCAGCATAGCTCTATTAGCTGGTGGATCAGTAGAGTGTGTCTTGCCCACTCCTGATAACCTCTATTGGAATCCCATCCTTACCTGGAGCCTTGCCAGATGCAAGTTCATTTATAGCACACTTAACTTCTGTTATGGTGGGAAGTGTGTCCAGATGGTCAAGAGTTGGTAGAGCCCCTATGACGTTGAGGGCATCATCCGCTAGTTTGGTCTCACTTTAGTAAAGCTCCAAATAGTGCTCTACCCATCTGCCCATCTGCTGTTTCTTATCAGTTATGATTTCTCCAGTCAAGGTTTTCAATGGTGCACTTCTTTTGATCATTGGACCACATGCTTTCTTTATCCCTTCATACATGCTTCTGATGTTTCCCTTATCACTTGCGATTTGAATGGACTCACATAACTTAATCCAATAATCATTTGCACACTGCCTGGCAGCCTTTTACACATCCTTCCTAGCTTGCTTTAGCTCACTCAGAGTGTTATGCGTTGGTCTTTCCTTGTTTCTTAAGAGAGCTATCTTCTTCTTATCAATCAAGGGCTGCAGAGTATGGCTGTTTGCCGCAAACCAGTCCTGCCTCTTATGATCCACAGTGCCGTAAACCCCTACGGCAGTTTTGGAATGAGTTTCCTTAAGTTGACCCCACTTTTCATTTACTGTACAATTTTCTGGTGTATCAGTGAAAGCGTCTTCAAGTTGCTGTTGAAACTGAAAGCACTTTTCAGGATCGTGAGTGTTAATAATATTAATCCTGGGGCTAAATTTGTGTTTAGCTGTGTAGATTCTCTTTGGTCTCAGTCAAACCCTTGCAACAATCAACGAGTGATCCGTATCGCAGTCAGCACTGTGGTAACTTCGAGTCAATGATATATGGTTCAGATGTTGTCTCTGTGTGATGATGAAGTCCAGCTTGTGCCAATGGCCGGATCTTCGATGTTTCCATGCGACGTTATGCAGCTCTTTTGTTTTACAAAATGAGTTTGTAATACATAGGTCATTGCTGGTGCAATGCTCGAGCAGCCTTTGCCCATTTTTATTCATGCGAAATTATGGTGACCAGGCTGATGATGATTTAAAAGTGCAAAACTATGGTGACTATTCCGATGATGATTTAAAAGTGAGAAATTATGGTGACTAGGCTGATGATGATTAAAATGATATCTGGAATCTGGTCTGGTGTTAAATTAAACAGATGATCAAAAAAGATATTGATAATTTTGACAAAAATAACATGTTGATGATGATGAGAAATGATAATAAAAAGATCAACTATGACTGCTAGGCTGATAATAATTTTGATGATTCCAGTGAAAGGGGGGGGGGGGGGGGAGAAGAATGAGAAGATAATGGTGAGGTTCAAAATGATAAATAAAGGTGATGATTATGATTAAAATAATTAGTATTATGATTGAAAGTATGATCAGCGGGATGATTAAATTTAAAATGAGGATAAATGATGATCGGATTGATGATTATTATTAAAATAATTATCAGGGTGATGATTATAATTAAATTAATCACTATAAGCACAATTTTAATCATCATGGTGATGACGTGATTAACATGAGGATTAAATTATAATCACATTGATGATCAAAATTGTGCTAAGGGTGGTGATCTGGATTAAAATGAGGATTAAATGATGATCAGGATGTTGATTAAAATGAGGATTAAATGATGATCAGGTTGTTGATTAAAATGAGGATTAAATGATGACCAGGGTGAAGATTATGATTAAAATAATCATCATGGTGATGATTTTGATTAAAATGAGGAGTAAATTATGATCAAATTGATTGATTATAATTGTGCTAATGGTGATGATTTTGATTAAAATAATAATTAAATGATCAGGTATGACAATGTTGTATCTTGTTCATAACCTATATAGACAAGATTTGTAAAGAAATCAGCCAAGCAGAGACCGCACGAACACCGCATGACGAGAACACGGAAGAAGAACCATCTGCAAATTACACCATTAGAGAACTGTTTCCGGATGACAAAGCTCTAATAGCAAAATCAGAGGCTGAATTACAAGATCACATGAATAGTCTAAACGAAATGTGTAGGGAACATAACATGAAAATTAGCACAAGTAAAACAGGGGTAATGACTATAACTAAAGAAGAAAAGACAACAGCTCACTTAAACGAACATCCTCTGAAACAGGTAAAGAGTTTCAAGTACCTAGGAAATATAATATCATCAAATGGGAAATCAGAAGACGAGATTGAAAATAGATGCAATAAAGCAAACCAACTCATTGGACAAATGGTACCAATAGTAAAGAACAAACATGTATCAGTAGTTACTGAGAAAGCACTTTACAACACATTCTTTCTACCAACTCTATGCTACCAATGCCAAACCTGGACAATGACAGAAAAAGAGGAAAGAAACATCTCAGTAACAGAAATGAGATTCCTGAGAAGAATACTCAATGTTTCAAAAAAGAGATAAGATTATAAATGAAGAAATCAGGACTCGAGTAAGGGTTATAGCAGCACTAGATTTTATTAGAAGGCAGCAAGTAAAATGGTTTGGCCATGCAAGTAGGTTACCAACTAACAGTATACCACAACAAGCAATGATGTACAGAACAAATGGAAGCAGAGGAAAAGGCCGACCACATAAACGATGGATTGATAGAATAGCAGAGTCCATGGGAATATCGATACATGAAGCCCATAAGCGGGCACTCTCCCGCTGTTTATTTTAAACCTTGACACCACAAGGTACAAGAGGAACCTGATGAGATGAGATGAATGATCAGATTGAAGATTTTCAGCACCTCGTTTATATACAGAGGTCTGGCATACCACGTCTCAGTGAATCAACGACGTGAGTGTGTACAAATATACTGCTCGTTTATTCAATTTAGCATATACATGTCGAAATCATGTCAATCATACAATATGTACATGTATAGCATATTCATAATAATAAAATGAAATCACAATTCATGTATATCGTATATTCTTCTAACTATATACTCGCGCTCACAGTCAGCTCGCACACGCAACTTGTAGCAGATACTCCCAGCTCTGACTATCATTCACTTTTGTCAGTTCTTCACTCGTTCAAGCATTGTCCAAACTGTCAGCGACTTGTTCGCTACAGAGTTCTCAGGACTCCCCTACTTTCGCACTGCACGAAATAATAACTCGTGACATTTGCAAAAGGAATGCAATTTATTTAGAGCTGATAATTTAATGGCTCTGCGAGCGTTATGCTTCATCATCATTATACAACACGAATGCAATGAAGTGGTGAGAAATGATGCTAGTAATCACAATCTAAATTTACAGCCTAATATTTGACTATTGCCTAGAAACTATAGCATTTGTCCAGGACACGTCTACTCTCTACCGTCTCCAGTCGGGTCTGTCCACCCGCTACACATTGCGTGGTCAAGCACGGAGGCTGTCCTCTTCGTGTAGTATCGGGTCTGGCGTGCATAGAGTCTCAAGCACGCTGACTTGTGAGCTTGAGTAACCGGGCACTTCACGGTTACTCGCAAGTCCAAGCTTCCCAATGGCTTGGGAAAAAGCCCTTGCTCACTTGTCCGTATTGGCCCCTGGCCTGACACAAATGTGTCTCCTTGTGAGGCTATTTATAGCGCTGGTGTCTCCCTACTAGACGAGTATTAACTCTCTAACTCCTTATTGGGGATCCTGACAAATCACAACCGTCTCTGTCTACAGCTTTGTCCTGTCTGAGTAAGCCTTTGGCCTCGGTCATCTATCCCGTGGTGAAGCACCACGTGCAACCTCAACTGGGTTGTGATTTGCCATGACCAGTACTGCGTCTCAGTTTTGTTTTTCACCTCTTGTCAGTCCTCGGGGTTAGTCCGTCCGTTGTTGCTAATGGTCTTCTAATTAACTCATATCATCCGGTCTGTCTCTGTAAGTCTTAACCCATGTGTCTCTTGTCCTCTAGTCGGGCTTCGTCCTATGGGGTAGTCTATAGGGATCTGACACGCTCCCCCTCTCCGCGTGTATTTCGCTTATTCGCATTCTATAAGCGACATGCTGTCCTGTATCTAGTTAAATTAGTTTGCACTAATTTGTCAGAGACCTATATGGAGATACTAACTAGTCATGGTTTATATTCGTACTGGTGACAACTGTACTCTGAGAGAGTCTGATCTATGTTAGAAGCTAATACCTTCTCGTCTCTGTCAATGCTTTCATGTCGACCAGTTGACCTTAGAGTCTCAATCCCATGCTCAATTTGCTACTGAAGACTGATTCGGACCCAGGATCATTGGCTTATGTTATCAAGGGACTACCTCTAACAGCAATTCCTGTCGCGGCATTTCCATCCTACGATCAATGGTCTCGTTAGAGACTCATCTTGGGAGAGATGCTCTCCCAAGGTCTTCATAAAATGATAATTTTCATATGGTTGAACATGTATTTACACATTCAGATTAACTTATCGCTTCCGCTTTTAGGTATCAGTCACTATATAGACTCAAATGTGATTCTGTCAGACATTCTTATGTCCCCATGTACGTGTATTGTTTTGTGGTTATACCCCTTTTCCCTGATGGTGTATGTATTTACTGCATTGTTTGGTACATGTGTTTGTGTATCTGTTTGTTCTGCTGTGTTTGCTTACTATTCATGTATGTATATGTTCATAATATCTGTAGTAATATTCTCTATGTGTCATATGTTTGGTTTTCTCAGGTCATGAATGATGTAATATTCATAATTCATAATATGAACAATAATCCACAAATTTATATACATATACCTAATGCAATTGTGTCATGTAACATTCACCCGATGAAAAATACATCATTGATACATGGATAAAAACTAAATATATCACATGACTCAAGAGTGTAAAGTGATTTGCACCTGTGCTTTCATACCACCATTTTATTGCATTTGCTCTGTCTTTTACTCTTCTTTCATTCACCCATTCATTCTTCATGTGATCATAAAACTAGATATGACGTTAAGGTACTAGAAAGTTTATGATTTGACTGTTACGTCTATTAATTGTTTTTAACGTTTAGTTAAGTTCACAAAAGTAATGTTTTTCAACATATGTATTTAAAGTAATACTATTAACGTCGAGATGAATTTTCTCGTTGATTAATTATGTACACTGTTTATATAAATGTTCACATACTACACTGAACTTAAATTCACAATGTTAAAAGAAATGTTCACTAGTTATAATGTTTATATAAATGTTCATTTAATTAGCAGTAATGAAATAAAAGTTAACGCACAATGTTGTCATAATATTAATATGTACGTTGTTGTCTTATATGTAAGGTGTTTTAGTTTGTAATGTCTTACTACTTTTGATCTTTCGGAATACTTGATCATAATGTATAAACTTATATTCTCAATGTTTGTGCAACATCTTTAAAATATCACAGTAAATTTAAAATATGTCACAATATGCACCTTCGGTTATATGGCTTCTTCATTTGGTAACCTGGTAAGTAGGTCAGCCAAAATGTTGGTCGTTCTTGTGATGTGTTTGATAGTAAAAGTGTTGTCCTGGAGAAGCATTGCCCAGCGGGCGTTTCGATTGTATTTGGACATTCCCTGCTGTATGACGAGAAGATGGCTGTTGCCTGTCTCAACGCTGAACAGTGTTCAAAGAAGGTACTTTTCTAGGTTCTTTATAGCAAAGACCAGAGATAAACATTCCAGTTCTGTAATGCTGTACCTTTTCTCTGCTGGTGTAAGTTTTCTGCTTACATATGTAATAGGATTGCCTGTGTCTGCGTTGCGCTGAAGCAGAACTGCCATGATAGTGTCGTACTAGTGTCTGTTCTAAGGATGTAAGGAAGGCGGATATCTGGTAACTTCAAAATAGGTTGAGTAGAAAAGCTTATTTTAATCTTTTTCAGTGCATCCTTCAAATTAACACTTTTGACAATTTTACTTGGCTGTGACTTTAACAGCAAATTCGAAAAAAAAAACATTTGTCAATTCAGCAATGTTAGGTATGAATTTGGCATAATAATTTACAAGTATGATTGCTGGTTTATTAGCAGTCAGCAATGTTGTCAGTATTCCTTGCTGATAATATGTCAGCATTTCTGTTAATAGTATTGCTAGTAGTAGATGTAGTGGAAGTAATGCCAGGCAATAAAGAATATGTGTTGGGGTGTTTAATTTTTCCCATGTGTCTGTTGTTTTGTGTGGCGGGAGATGGCTTTCAGTCTGTGTCTGTTCTGTGTAATTGATTAACGATGGTGTCTGTTTAGTCAGTGTTGTGTGATGTGCAACTCTGATTTGTGATGGTTTTGGAGAATATGTTACTGTTCTTTTTGTATTTGTCACAGTACGGTTTTAATGTGTTCCTTTGCAGAACTTCATGTTTTTCATTTGTAAACATTTGGTGGTGGACATTTGATCTTTGCTTAGTGATGTCAACAGGCCTTTTCCCCGATGTGGGTAAAAGATTTTTCTTGTCGAATGACAAGAGTTTGTGTACTTGATTGGTCTCTTGTACGGTACAAGTTTTGGATGGTTCTGTGCGTTGCGCTACATTGAGGTCTTCTGTAGTCTTGTTACCAGTTGTTTCCCTTGGAGTTACAATTTTTAATTATTCTTTTTGGTAATCGTAATCGTGTTTGTCTCTCTTTGCAGTTGATTTAGTTACTGCATTTGCTTATAGGTTTTCTTTTTCCCAAGCAGTAATTTGTTCATCTGAACAATCTATGATCACTGGTAAATTACCAATTATCAGATGACAACAGGGTTGTTCTAATACCGCACACAAGATCTTACCAGTAATATATGGTATTTTAACATGGGCAATAGCTAGTGGGCATTTTTCCACACTACCAGTAAAAGTGCGGGACGATATGTGCTTGCCTGTGTAGTCTGCCTTGTTTATCAATGATTTATGAATGCCTGTGATTGTGCTCCCAGTGTAACGGAATAATTTGCATTCTTTATCATTTACAATACATGTATGGAATTTCAATTTCCCTTTTGAGGAAATAAGATTGTTACATTCTTCAAAAACACAAGGTATCGAATGGCCATATTCTAAACTGCCACCTTCGTGGAATTTGTTACAAGTAGTGCATTTATCTAAATTTAAAACATCAATCAGTTGTAAAGCATTCACTTCTTCATGTTCACTCTCACTTTCATGTTCACTTTCTGAGCTTGTTTCTACTAGAGGAGCTTTAACTTTTCTAAGTATCTTTCTACCCTCGCACTCTTTTAAACAATGCCCCTGGGCTCGACAAAAACAACATGTAATTGCTCTTTGATATTTGTTTCTTTTTGCTTGCTGTTTACAGATCATATTTTCTAGATGTGTTTTATAATTCGGAATTTTGTCACACATCTCATAATCGCCATGAAGTGTTTGGCACTATTTACATTTGTTTAGTTTAATTCTAGGTTTTCCTTTATAAGTAAATGGTTTTGTTTTGTTAAAGCTGGCTGCAGCTGCTATGTTAATTTCATTAGATGTTATGTTGAAAATGTCCCTGTTTGCTGTAAAATAGGCGGATCCCCTCTGTTCCATTTTAGCAATATTCTTACAATCATTCTCCTGGAGAAATTCAGCAAATGGACAGGGCAGAGATGTTATAATCTTATCTCTTAAAATAAGATATTTCAATAGCTCAAAACTCTTGTTTACCTTAGCTGGTTTCAACCATTTTGAGAAAACATCCTGAATTTATGATACATAATCTAAGTAAGTTTGGTTTGGCTTAGGCCTAAGCTTAGCAAACTGCTGTTGGTATCCAATTTGATCCAAAAGAAAGTGCTGCATAATACGCTGTTTAATATATTCATAGTCCTTTCTTAACTCTTGAGGAATAATCTCTAATGCCTTTAATGGTTCTAGAGCAAAGTTTCTCATATACATTATGGCCCACCGGTTGTTTGGTATCTCATGGTGTTCCATTAAGGTTTGGAAGTTTTGAGTCCACGCTGAAATACTATCCCCTTGGCAAAAAGGTTTTACTATGCCCTGGTATTTTTTAAATTTTTGTTCTTGTTCTTTACTCTCTAATTTACTTGTCGCAATGTTAGTCTGAGTTTCATCAACCTCCAACTGTTTAATTTTTAGTTGGGTATCAGCATCTATTTGCTTCGCTTGTAACTCTAATTCTTTCTTTCTGTTTAACTGCCATTTCTGCCAAATACTTTTTTCCCTCGTGTTCTTGTGCACTCTCTTGTCTGTCATGGATATCCTTAAATTTGGCCTCGCTATATTCTATTAGTTCATCGCCTTGCAGCCCTAACTGTATTCCTGCGTCAACACAATCGTTTAACGTAGACATTGTTGAAAATTTATGTTAATCTACGTTTAATCAAAAACAGTGAGTTATTTCCCTTTTCCAAATTAATATATGACAAGTAATAATATATACACAACCCAAATGTTACAGGTTTATAAAAAATGAAGTGTTCATTTAGTAATGCAATGAAAAATATAAAGTACTTAGCTGATTTAAGCTGTACTGTCGTTTTTCCTCAGGCCACGGGGTCACTGGTTACTATGTTTTTAATTTTGATTATCATCTGCTGTGGTTAGAAGAGATATTAGTTTTTGTCGATGGTTCTGTCAGTCGGTTGTGTAGTGTTTGGAAATGAAATGAAATTTTTTTTAAAGATGTCGAACGAAATCTGTTAATCTATGTAAACTATGTTAGGCATAGTTAACAAATGTGTATAATATTGTAGTGTCCAGAGTGTTTATGTTGCCGTCGGGTAGTCTGATGGTGAGTTTCTTTTTAGAATCTCGTATTGAGAATTGGAGAGCTAGTCATCTTTTAAGTACTCTTATAGAGAACCGGCGAGCTACCCCACCTTGTCAGCACCTCGTTTATATATAGAGGTCTGGCATATCACGTCTCAGTGAATCAACGTGAGTGTGTACAAATATAATGCTCGTGTATTCAACTTAGCATATACATGTCGAAATCATTTCAATCATACAATATGTACATGTATAGCATATTCATAATAATAACATGAAATCACAATTCATGTATATCGTATATTCTTCTAACTATATACTCGCGCTAGCAGTCAGCGCGCATACACACAACTTGTAGCAGATACTCCCAGCTCCGGCTATCATTCACTCTTGTAAATTCTTCATTCGTTCAAGCATTGTCCAAACACAACCGTCTCTATCTTCAGCTTTGTCCTGTCTGAGTAAGCCTTTGGCCTCAGTCATCTATCCCGTGGTGAAGCACCACGTGCAACCTCACCTGGGTTGTGGTTTGCCGTGACCAGTACTGTGTCTCAGTTTTGTCCTTCACCTCGGTGTTAGTCCGTCCGTTGTTGCTAATGGTCTTCTAATTAACTCATATCGTCCGGTCTGTCCCTGTAAGTCTTAACCCATGTGTCCCTTGTCCTCTAGTCGGGCTTCGTCCTATGGGGTAGTCTATAGGGATCTGAAAAAAATTATAATTATCAGGGTGATGGTTATGATTAAAATGATGATTAATTGATGATTATGATTAAAATTGTGATAAAGTTGAAGATTGTGATTAAAATTGTGATCAGAGTGGTGTTTAGGATTAAATGATGATCAGATTGATGATTAAAATTATTAGTGTGATGATTTTGATTAAAATGAGGATTAAATTAGGATCAGATAGAATATTAAAATTATGATGAGATTGAATATTAAAATTATGATCAGATTGATGAGTATGATTAAAATAAGGATTAAATGATGATCAGATTGATTAGTAAAATTATCAGGGTAATGATTTTGATTTAACTGTGGATTAAATTAAGATCAGATTGAATATTAAAATTATGATCAGTTTGAACTAGACCCACCACCACCCCCTCATATGTAAATAGATGTAGAATTCCAACTCTTGAAGTGACCATACACTCAGCATATATGTTGTTTTAATGAGACATGATAGACATGAGAAAACATGTCACCTTTCAGATGTCTTGCCATACTACTGACTGTTTGATGTAAGTGAATGATGCTTTTATTTGCTTTGGCACGCATTGGGAATATTGAACTATAGACCCCTTTATCCAGTTCTGTGGCTAACTGGCAACGAATGCAATTTGTAATCCTGCATACCGTGTTCGAAACACATCTGCGGGCGATTTGGAAGCAGACTGCCTTGTGTTGGTTTTCATACAATGGTATGAGTGCTGGTTGTTCATGAAGCAATGGGAAACTACAGAAAGTAAACATACCAAGGAATCACAAACAGACGAAAAATGCTGGATTTGACTGCTCTGTCCTGTAAAGGATATACAACTAACTTAGAGAGACCCCTTTATAGACAATCGGCAATTGGTGGGTGATGTGGATGCTATAGACCCCTGTATTTATAAACAGTCACCACTGGGTGGGTGATGTGGATGCTATAGACCCCTGTATTTATAGACAGTCGCCACTGGGTGGGTGATGTGGATGCTATAGACCCCTGTATTTATAGACAGTCGACACTGGGTGGGTGATGTGGATGCTATAGACCCCTGTATTTATAGACAGTCGACACTGGGTGGGTGATGTGGGTGCTATAGACCCCTGTATTTATAGACAGTCAACACTGGGTGGGTGATATGGATGCTATAGAGCCCTGTATTTATAGACAGTAGACACTGGGTGGGTGATGTGAATGCTATAGACCCCTGTATTTATAGACAGTCGACACTGGGTGGGTGATGTGGATGCTATAGACCCCTGTATTTATAGACAGTCAACACTGGGTGGGTGATGTGGATGCTATACATCCCTGTATTTATAGACAATCGACACTGGGTGGGTGATGTGGATGCTATAGACCCTGTATTTATAGACAGTCGACACTCGGTGGGCGATGTGGATGCTATAGACCCCTGTATTTATAGACAGTCGACACTCGGTGGGTGATGTGGATGCTATAGACCCCTGTATTTATAGAAAGTCAACACTGGGTGGATGATCTGGATGCTATAGATCCCTGTATTTATAGACAGTCAACATTGGGTGGGTGATGTGGATTCTATAGATCCCTGTATTTATAGACAGTCAACACTGGGTGGGTGATGTGGATGCTATAGACCCCTGTATTTATAGACAGTCGACACTGGGTGGGTGATGTGGATGCTATACACCTCTGTATTTATAGACAGTCGGAACTGGGTGGGTGATGTGGATGCTATAGACCCCTGTATTTATAGACAGTCGACACTGGGTGGGTGATGTGGATGCTATAGATCCCTGTATTTATTGACAGTCAACACTGGGTGGGTGATGTGGATGCTATAGATCCCTGTATTTATAGACAGTCGACACTGGGTGGGTGATGTGGATGGTATAGACCCCTTGTATTTATAGACAGCCAACACTGGGTGGGTGATGTGGATGCTATAGACCCCTGTATTTATAGACAGTTAACACTGGGTGTGTGATGTGAATGCTATAGACCCCTGTATTTATAGACAGTCGACACTGGGTGGGTGATGTGAATGCTATAGACCCCTGTATTTATAGACAGTCGACACTGGGTGGGTGATGTGAATGCTATAGACCCCTGTATTTATAGACAGTCGACACTGGGTGGGAGATGTGGATGCTATAGACCCCTGTATTTATAGACAGTCGACACTCGGTGGATGATGTGGATGCTATAGACCCATTGTATTTATAGACAGTCGACATTGGGTCGGTGATTTGGATGCTATAGACCCCTTGTATTTATAGACAGTCAACACTGGGTGGGTGATGTGGCTGCTATAGATCCCTGTATTTATAGACAGTCAACACTGGGTGAGTGATGTGGATGCTATAGACCCCTGTATTTATAGACAGTCAACACTGAGTGGGTGATGTGGATGCTGTAGACCCCTGTATTTATAGACAGTCAACACTGGGTGGATGATGTCTATGCTATAGACCCCTGTATTTATAGACAGTCAACACTGGGTGGGTGATGTGGATGCTATAGACCCCTGTATTTATAGACAGTAGACACTGGGTGGGAGATGTGGATGCTATAGACCCCTGTATTTATAGACAGTCAACACTGGGTGGGTGATGTGAATGCTATAGACCCCTATATTTATAGACAGTCGACACTGGGTGGGTGATGTGAATGCTATAGACCCCTGTATTTATAGACAGTCGACACTGGGTGGGTGATTTGAATGCTATAGACCCCTGTATTTATAGACAGTCGACACTGGGTGTGTGATGTGAATGCTATAGACCCCTGTATTTATAGACAGTCGACACTGGGTGGGTGATGTGGAAATCATATCGCCTTTACCTCCCCGGACATTACCTTGTACCCACTTTACACTAGGTGATAAAAGCTGATGAGATAGGGAACTGACACCCACTTTAGACTGGGTGATAAAAGCTGATGAGATAGGGAACTGACACCCACTTGAAACTGTGTGATAAAAGCTGATGAGATAGGGAACTGACACCCACTTTAGGCTGTGTGATAAAAGCTGATGAGATAGTCTACTGACACCCACTTTAGGCTGGGTGATAAAAGCTGAAGAGATAGGGAACTGACACCCACTTGAGGCTGTGTGATAAAAGCTGATGAGATAGGGAACTGACACCCACTTTAGGCTAGGTGATAAAAGCTGATGAGATAGGGAAGTGGTACCCACATTAGGCTGGGTGATAAAAGCTGATAAGATAGGGAACTGACACCCACTTTAGGCTGGGTGATAAAAGCTGATGAGATAGGGAACTGACACACACTTTAGGCTGGGTGATAAAAGCTGATGATATAGTGAACTGACACCCACTTTAGACTGTGTGATAAAAGCTGATGAGATAGGGAACTGACACCCACTTTAGCCTAGGTGATAAAAGCTGATGAGATAGGGAACTGACACCCACTTTAGACTGAGTGATAAAAGCATATGAGATAGGGAACTGACACACACTTTCGCCTGGGTGATAAAAGCTGATGAGATAGGGAACTGACACCCACTTTAGACTGGGTGATAAAAGCTGTTGAGATAGGAAACTGGTACCCACTTTAGGATGGGTGATACAAGCTGATGAGATAGGGAACTGACACCCACTTTAGACTGGGTGATAAAAGCCGTTGAGATAGGAAACTGGTACCCACCTCATTACCAATGACTGGCCCAGGAGTCAGTGCCCAGCAGTGGTCAGATTAGATCTTGTCCAGACTAGAACAGCCTCGAGGTCCACCTAACATGGTAAAATTGGTGCTAGATAATTGTCAGAATCTTTGGGAACCAAATGTGAGTACTGGAGATGGTCACATCACTTTGTTATATCATTACCTACTATTATCAAAGCTCTAATACTTTTGACTTCTACAGCAGTATCTGCTATGAGATTACATTGGATGTTTAATCAGATCAGATCAGTTGTCATCTTCACAGTGAAGGTCAACAGCAATGGATCTCTAGCACTCAATCTATTACAGTGACTGTAGTCTGACATCCTCTTTCTTTCCATCTTTTGATATTATCTTTATATTTTTGTCTTGTCCTGCATATTTGCCTTCCTCTTAATGTCTGTCTCACTCCATCCCCATTTCTGTTTTCATTTGTCTTATATTGTCTTGCACCATGTTGCATCCTGTCTTTCTCTCTTGTATCTAATCTTGTCTCTGTTTCTGTCTCCCTGTCTTGCAGATACTAACAACAAGTATAGTTTGTATAGGACTTTTATGTGTATATTGACAGACAAGAGTAAGAAGGAAATTGTCTACTCGAAGAGAGAGAATAATCTCTAGAACAATGGAGTTCTCCAGCATAAACTTTGATGACCTCCCGTCCTCCATCAGTGAGTTTTTCACACCAGAAGAGTTTGCTGAGATCTCTGACTATGAGAAACAACATCTCAGCAACTTACGGCAGAACTTTGAGGCTTTACGTTATGCAGGTACGTATCTGTGGTTTAACATCTATTTCTTTGACTGTTTGTTAAGTGTCCTCAGGAAGATCAAAATGGGCTGAGCTTGAAGACAGTGGATCGAGTTTATGAGGAGGTCAAGCCTGATAAAAATCAGGTTTTTGTGCCAGGACATGTGGGTGTAAAAGGAGATGAGAAAGCTGATAGGTTTATGGGCCTGGCTACTGTGGACAGTGGGCTGATGTAATGAATGTCGTCAACGTGGTGGTCACGTTTTTTGGTCACGTTATGAGAAGAAATAAATTGGGGAACTTAGTGATAACTGGCAAGATTGAGGGGAAGAGAAAAAGTGGAGAGCAGAGAAATAAATACCTGGATGGCTTGACAATGTTGTATGGTCGAGACAAGAACACTGAGTTGATCCACGACTGGTGATCGAGTGAGATGGCAAAATATGACCGCCCATGCTTACCAGCATGGCTCATGATGATAATGATGAGCATGGTGGGGCAATTAAACAAATCAAGATACTGCAAATCTGCAATCTTGAGCAGACTGCAAGAACATCAAGTGAAAAGTGGTGAAACCAGACAAGAGCGTTATACTGCGAGCCAAAGCAGAATAGTCAACCAACACAGAACTGATGCCATCCACCACTACACGCTGAGGGAGATACTGAGGAGGGGAGAATCCGAGCATTTATGGACTGAATGTGCCAATGTGCAGATAATCTGATGGCGACCTAATTAACTATAAAGGGGCATCTAGTAATTTTATTCTAATTTAAACAGACAGCAGGTGAAGATTGCATTGCTAGATATTGTAAAGGAAAATAAAACATGCCACGGAAGTTAACTGAAGATGTGTTTCTGACTGACATAGAAGATCATAGCCCAGTGTGTTACTGGAGCCTATATGGGAATCAAAGAATAGCAACACTGTAACCTACATTCATGTTGTAAGAGCTGACACAAGAAGGTTGGCATGAGACTGGCTACTTCATCCCATAGAAAACTTTGGCTGCAAATGTTAGCTAATTATGAACAAGTCTACGAGGGACTTGGCTTGTGTTGGTTGATGGGCTGTGCTTCATTGGGAGATGAATGGCAGAAGATAGATAATCATGTCTGCCCACAGCTCCAGGTCTGTCAGAGAACTTTATCAGTTTGGTTGGCGTCTTGCTCACACACGAAATGAAAGCCTGCTGTTTGTCACTTTAAGAAAGTCTATGTTTGTATCTGATTGTCTCAATTATCTCTCACTCTCTACTCTCTACTCTCTCTCTCTCTCTCTCTCTCTCTCTCTCTCTCTCTCTCTCTCTCTCTCTCTCTCTCTCTCTCTCCCTCCCTCCCTCTCTCTCTCCTCCCTCCCTCTCTCTCTCCCCCCTTTCTCTCTCTCTCTCCCTCTCTCTCCCCCTCTCTCTTTCTGTGTGTGTGTGTGTGTGTGAGAGAGAGAGAGAGAGAGAGAGAGTCAGTCAGTCAGTCTGACATTACCAGTATTACACGGAAATATCAATGTGTAAAAATATCTTGAGGCCATTGATATAGCATGAGAAATAATGTAGAGAGGTCAAGTAATCTTTTCAATGTTAGCCAGACTGCAGACACAGTATGTGGATTTGAGGCATCACGTAGAGGTGCTCCAAGGTCTTGTCCAGTCTTGGTCCTGGTCTTGGACATCATGAGTATCCGTCAGTGCCTGTGTATGGACTTTTCATGCTCTCTTGTTACCTGTCTCATATTTCATGAGTTCTATCCACTGTGATAACACCTCATTTTGTCCTCATAGTCATTGTCATAATCTCCCATTGCTATGCCGCGACATCGTTACGCCCGCCAGGCCAACACCAGTTACATATTCACAGGTTTCGCTGACGAGAGAGAGTGACCGTCAAGGGTCAAGCCAGTACAAGCGTGACGCATGCAATTCTCGCTGCGCTCGAATCCACAGGGCAAGCACTGTGAGCGGAAAACACCAGACACGGCTAGGGGATCGGACGAGACTGTCGTGTATGAAAGCGGCTCCTGTGTTTCTGTGCCTGAATGTCGATTGCTCGTATCTCTTGCGAGAAGATGAAAGACTGCATAGCTGTGGGTTTGAGTTTGTGAGTGCATTGATGTATTGTGTATAGAGTGTGATATTCACCTTGTGATGGCCACATACCGAATTAGATTGTGTTGCATGTGAAGTGTAAATAAAACCATCAAAACTTAGTGTTACCGTGTGTCCTGTCAAATCATTCTGTACTTGTGTATGTCTCGCATATGTTAGGTCCAGCGAGCCAGATTCATTAGATTGTAAGACCCTGACATGTGTGAACGTGGGCGCTCGTCCTCATTGAACATGCTAACGTAAATTACATAGATTTGAATGTGTTAACGTGGAAAAACATCAGTGATTGTGTAATCTAAGTGTAAGTGATGTAACATCATAGTTGTTGAGCAGTCAAACATGGCTAACTTGTCTTCGTGAAAGTAGTGGTGTACAGGAAAAAGCGTGTGGAGGCAGAAAGTTCGGGAAAGAAAGCAACTTGTGAAAATTGTTGAACGACGACATTACGACCAACAATAACACTCAACGCCATACAAACCTAACCAAAACTTAACTGACAAGCATACACATCACACAGACATAGATTCTAATTTATTTCCTTCCAAAAGTAACCAGGTTTTCTGTTCCATCTGAAACGGTTACCTGTAGAGGTCATTTGCCGTTGCAGTAGCGACCCTACAAGTTCCTGACCCGGGTTTTCACCATTCTTCAGTGTATCCAGAGTACTTGAGTATTCTCTTTTTATATACTTTTGGATGCAAATTTGGGCACACGCTGTAAGTGTAAAAATATTGTAAAAATTGTTCACATTACTAACACTGTATAACAAAATTGCGTGCGTGAGAATTCATTGTTATTGAAACATTCCATCATGTCTTCTCTAAACGACTTCATTGAGATGGGTTTAAAACTAAAGTTAACTGGCGATGAGTCGACAAAATTGAATGAGACAAAATATTCAGAACACCTCCTAGCACAGGAAAAGGCTAGAGAACGCGAAGACAGAGCGGCTGAAAGAGCTGCTAAACAAGCAGAAATAGATGCAGAAACGAAGAAAGCAGAAATAAATGCTGAATTGAAAAAGCAGAAATCTCAGCTCAAAGCAAACGAGAAGAGCTTGAACTGCAACTGAAAATCAAACAGCTTGAAGCTGAAACAGCTGTTGAAAAAAGAATCTCGTAAATCTGAAAGACTGGGAAAAGAAAACTAGTACAAAAAGTACCAAGGTATTGTCAGAAATTATACCTCGGGGGACTGCATACACTTTAATGGACCACTACCAGATCCTAGTATCTGATTGGAACATCATTTATATGAGAAGTTTGTCAGGGGAACCTCTACAAGTTATAGAGACTATCCCTAAAGATCTCAGAAAAGATTACCATTACATAAAGTCAAAAATTATGTCACACTTCCTGTTAGATGAAGTAGGCTACAGAGAACAGTTCAGTAAATTAACTCCAAAACCTACTCAAATGTTCTCTGACTACATCTCTGTAGTACAGGATATATTCAGTAAATGGCTTTCAGCAGCCAAAGTTAATAATGACTTTAACAAATTGAAAGATCTCATCCTCAGGGATAAAATCATCACATCCCTTCCACCATCATTTTCAAAATTTCTACAAGAGAGTGAGTGTATGAATGTAGAGCAGATCGAGAAATGTGGGTCGGCGTATTTTACAGCCAATAAACATTGTTTTGCTAGTGGAGCAACTGACATAAATTTCGTAGCAGCTGCTAGCTATGATAAATCAAAATCAGATACATACAATAGGCAAAAGACATTTAAGCCTACTACTACTGAGAAATGTAGGTTTTGCCAATTTCCTCACCACCGGAATGAGATGTGCGACAAGATCCCTGTATATCTAACATACTTGCAAAACTATGTAAATAACCAAGATAAAGAGCGAAGAAGCTTCAAACGGCTAACCAAATGCTTCCTTTGTAAAGCTTATGGCCACTGGCGTCATGCTTGTAACGGGAAACAGATGACCAGGAAGGCGAATGCCGCCTTGTTTGATAGCTCTTCATCAGATGAAGAACATCTTGAAAATCATCCTGTGAACTCAGCACAGGCCATAGATATATTTAATCCACAAAAATGTACCATCTGTAATCAGTTCCATGAAGATGGCCTATTAACATGCGGCCACTCGATACCTATTGCCAATGAGGAAGCTAATTTGGTAATAGATTCCAAAGGCAGAATTAACATCCACCATGGGTATGTGAATGGCAAGCCTGCTACAGTCTTATGAGATAGCGGAAGCACTCTTATAGGTCTTAAAAGAGATTTCATAATGCCTACAGACTATACAGGCAGGCACGTAACATGCAGAACATTCTCGGGTAATATCGAGAAGTATCCATTGGCATGGGCATACATTGAGACTCCATTCCTCACTGGGAAGGTCAAATGCGCTGCATTAACCAATCCTTGTTGCGATGTTATCATTGGGAACCTTCCCGAAGTGAATGAGATGCCTCATAACATCTGTATGTAGTGATGATAATGTAACATCATCTCCATCTAATGTCATCATGGAAAGTGTGGTACCATCAAATAATTGTATGCTAGCTAATGCAGCACTGTCATCATATGAAATCATTGATCCAATTGTTTCACCACCACATGAAATCATTGATCCAATTGTTTCACCACCACATGAAATCATTGACCCATTATTTCACCATCATCTCATATCACTGAAAGTGTGAACGCAGTAACTAGATCTGCTGCTAGAGTGCAAGAACAAATTGATCAAACTGAGGCGATAGAAATGCTAAGCCCAGTATTACTACCTTTGAAAACCATGAAGGAAAATTTTGTAACAGCCCAAAAGGCTGATCCTTCATTATATAAGTATTTTAATCTGATAGGCCAAAAGCCAAGATTAACTAAGAATTCAAGATGGCATTTTGCTCTCAAAAATTGCATCCTCACTAGGTACTATACCAGAGGTGACACCACCACAGAGCAAACTGTTTTGCCACTAGAATACCGTAAGCAAGCCTTACATCTTGCCCATGATATACCTCTTGCAGGGCATATGACGTATTCAAAGACCAGATCTAGATTGTTGACAGTTTTATTGGCCAAAATTCTGTAATGACACTAAACAATATTGCAGAAGTTGTGACATCTGCCAGAAACTAGTGAAAAAGGGGAAACACCCACAGGCTGAATTACAGGTTACAGATTTAGCCAGTCGACCCTTTGAGAAAATATCTGTTGACATCGTAGGTCCTCTAAATCATGTAACATCTAGAGGAAATAGATTTATAGTTACAATTATTGATCTATGTAGCCGCTGGCCTGAAGCTATTCCTCTCAAGAACATAACTGCCAATGATATAATGGAAGTCTTTTTCCATGTATTTTCAAGGATAAGTTTTCCTGATACTATCCTATCCGACCGTGGAAGTCAATTTATCGCTGCATCCACTCAAGCTTTCACCAAAATGTTAGGTGTGAAACAATGTTTCAACTCACCGTACCATCCTCACTCGACAGGAGTAATAGAAAAGTTTAACGGGGATCTAAAGCATATGCTTTCCAAAGTCACCCAAGAATATCCCGAAAATTGGGACATCTATTTGCCTGCCATACTAGTCGCATATCGCGAGGTCCCTCAGTCAAGCACTGGGTTCTCTCCATTCGAACTTATCTATGGTGCCAAACCACGCGGCCCATTAAGTATATACCATTCCATGTTAACCGTATCTACTCCTGTACTTAAACCCATATCATCATACGTATATGTAACATCATTGCGTGAAAGGATAATTAAATCTTGTATTATTGCCAAAGAAGCACTGAAACAATCTGGTGCGATGTATAGACAATATGCAAACAAAGGAAACAGGACGATAACACTGACACCTGGACAGGACGTACTACTGCTCCTACCTAGCGACCGACAATTACTGGCCGATTCTTGGCAAGGACCATTTAAGGTACTAAGACAGATTTCACCGGTTGACTATGAAATTCAAGTTAAAGACAAACACAAAATATTCCACATCAATATGCTAAGACCATACTACAACAGGGACAACGAACAAGACGATACAGCAGCCAGTACAACAATAATCGACCATGAAGGCGACGAAGAAAGCGACGAAATACCAACACCAGCACTAAACACGACGAACTGCTTACAAGACATTAAGATAAACCCCCAGTTAACTCAAGCAGACACCGACAGCTGCAAACAACTCATACAGGACTACAGTACCATCTTCTCCAACAACCCAGGACAAACAGAACTGGTACAACACCACATTACTTTGACTTCCAACACACCAATAAAATGCAGACCCTACACAATTCCATTACATTACAAAGAAAAACTGCATCAGGAAATCATTGACTTAGAAAAGAACAACATCATTAGATGATCGCAATCACACTTCTCATCTCCAATAGTCATTATACGCAAAAAGGACGACACAATAAGACTCTGCATAGAATATAGGAAATTAAATAAAATTACACAGTTGGATTTAGAACCAATGACCAACTGCGAGGAACTGCTAACAGAACTGACAGACTCTAGGTACTTTACAAAACTGGACATGACAAAAAGGTTACTGGCAGATAATGGTTGACGAACAGAGCAGACATCTGACAGCCTTTGCCACACCTTGAGGACTGTACGAATGGTGCAAATTACCATTTGGGCTTGTTAATGCACCTGCAACATTCGTACGCATGACAAGACTATTACTTACGGACATAAAGAATATCATCTCGTACATGGACGACATATGTGTACACACAACGACAATGACAGAGCACATAACGACATTACAGCAGACGTTTGAACGGATCAGACAGCACGGACTTACTATTAAACCTGCCAAAGTTGACATAGCCTACCAAGAAATCTCCTTCTTGGGTTATAAAATCTCTAATGGCTTTGTCACGACTGACGACAACATCGTGTCAAAAATTCTAAAACTATCACTGCCGACTACGAAGAAACAAGTCATAAGTGTATTAGGACTTCTAAATTATTACAGGCAGTTCATACCAGATTTTGCTGAACTGACTGAAAGTTTTACTAACATACTAAAAAAAAAAAGAACACCCAACCAAAATTGTAAACAACCAATGCCTAAAATTTGCATTGCAGAAAGTATTGTCCTATTTTTCTGAGAATAGTTTAAAGAATCACATTCTCAAATTGCCAAATTTGCATATTCCTTTCAGATTGCGCACAGATGCGAGCTCCGTTGCGATTGGGGCGGTACTATTACAGGAGCATGACGGCATTTTGCATCCTGTATATTACCTATCCAGAAAATTGAAACCAAGAGAACGCACTTGGTCGACCCCACAGAAGGAAGCCCTCACTTTAGTGTTTGCAATAACGAGATTGTCTAGATTCCTCCTTGGAAGGCATTTTTTAGTAGAATCTGACAACAGTCCATTGACATTTATTAGTTTTGCCAACTAACCATATGATAGCTCGATGGTCACTTTTGCTTCAAGACTACAGCTTTGAAGTGAGACACATCCCTGGCAGATCGAATACACTGGCTGATCTTTTGTCGCGTTGTCCCAATGGTACCCAATAGCCACATATGTCTGAGTGCAGTGTGTCAAAACACTCAGACCAGCACAGCCATTAATGAAGTTTTTTTTTTCCCCAGTAAAGCTGTGAGTGTCAACTACATCATTGTGATAGGGGTCATTTCCCACTCTAAATATTACTAGTGTTTCTAAAATAAAATAATTGTGTTGTATAAGTGCTTCGTATGTGTTAGAAAGTGAACAATAATAATTATAAATATTATAAACTAAGAACAGTGCCACATGCCAGTGTCGTAACTTACCTCAAGTGAACAAGAACAATTTAAGTTATCCGTGGTACCTGCAAACTGGTGTTATCCAGCAATATTTTATCCCGTGTGTATTGAACGATTGATTGAAATAAACTGGGACAGTTACTCCACTGTATAAGATCGTAATCCAGAAGTCCAACGAAACATCGAAAACATCAACGAATAGCACAACGTTACATTCCGAGTATTCCAACATCATTACAGAACAAGTGTGTAAAACACTATCGCTTACATCAGCTGTTCGTGTATACTTCCGGAAAGTTAGAAATTTAAACAAAACTCTAGCAGACTATGAAAAAAACCTTAAAAACTAATGACGCTTGTAAAATATTTGTGAAACACGAATTTGAAATACACAAATTGTGTATTAATATTTTTGGAAGTAGTGTAATCTGAGAATCATATCTTGATTAACTGATTCACAGTAGCGACATTTTTTCACTATTGTAAAGAAGTATCAAGCTATGACGCTGAGAAATATATTAATAATTATAATTTATTGTGATTAACATCTGTTTAAATTATTTCCCTTTCATTTAATTGGTGTCACAGAGTACACCAAAGGGCGGTAAATCGAAATAGATAGTAATGTGTAATTTATAAAAAAAATAGCCATTGTGTTGCCAGATTGTCGACACTCCAAGATTGCATCAGCTGGGCATGGAAAAGATTGCCAAAGTTGTAGACCAACAGGAGAGCTCCCTACCACATTTGGTTGGAACTCTACAGTTGAATTCGTCTCACATTAAGACGTATTACGGTCTAACCTGATGTCTAAGGACATATTATACGTTTTTTATTGTTGGTTGCGAGGTAGTTGCATTGATTGCTGGTGCTACCGGTCTGACTGGGTCAAAATTGCAACAGAGGTGATCATCCATCGAGAGGATGATACTTGGCAAGTGTTGAAGTTTGAATACCGCATGACTTAATATGTATAATTTACAATACTTATGTATTTCTATTAAACCTATGCAAGGGTATATGACAACCAATGGGAAGATTCTGACTTGGTTAAAAATAGTAACCCTGAATTTACAGAGAGTACACATGAAAGATAGAATCTTTCATGAATGAAGCGCGGGGAGGGTGTCATAATCTCCCATTGCTATGCCGTGACATCGTTACGCCCGCCAGGCCAACACCAGTTACATATTCACAGGTTTCGCTGACGAGAGAGAGTGACCGTCAAGGGTCAAGCCAGTACAAGCGTGACGCATGCAATTCTCGCTGCGCTCGAATCCACAGGGCAAGCACTGTGAGCGGAAAACGCCAGACACGGCTAGGGGATCGGACAAGACTGACGTGTATGAAAGCGGCTCCTGTGTTTCTGTGCCTGAATGTCGATTGCTCGTTTCTCTTGTGAGAAGATGAAAGACTGCATAGCTGTTTGTTTGAGTTTGTGAGTGCATTGATGTATTGTGTATAGAGTGTGATATTCACCTTGTGATGGCCACATGCCGAATTAGATTGTGTTGCATGTGAAGTGTAAATAAAACCATCAAAACTTAGTGTTACCGTGTGTCCTGTCAAATCATTCTGTACTTGTGTATGTCTCGCATATGTTAGGTCCAGCGAGCCAGATTCATTAGATTGTAAGTCCTTGACAGTCATTTCAGTGTATTTTTCACAACAAATGACCACAAGTGACTAAAATATGCCAAGGCATCTGCTATTCACTCGAATAATCACAATTATGTAAGTAGAAAGATACAAAGGGGCTTCAAATGAAAACTGTGGTTTTTTTTTTTTTTTTTTTTTTTTTTTGGGGGGGGGGGGGGGGGGGAGGGTGAATATATTCTGCAAAAGTATAGAACAAATCCTTTTTTATGAAGTCACCACTGCATTCAATGCAAGTCCTCCAGTGCTGATAAATTGTTTGGATTTCTGTATTAAAATCGACTTTGGGGTCACTACTCTGTGTGCCTACAACAGTCATGAACAGTCTGTTTTGAAACTTCCTACTCCACTCATACACTTGCTAGACTGACAGGCATGCATTACCATACTGGACCTTCATTTGCCGATGAATTTCTATGTTTCACACCTTCACTGATAAAATATAGATAACAGAACACTGGTCCTCTTTGATGCATGTCAAAAGTGGGATGGCCATCTTTAAACTGTCCTTGTGACATCACTGTCTTTTTCTGCACCTTGATGTCACATGCTTAACACTCTTTACGTCCTGAACAACAATATTGATATGTTACAAACCAATGGCATGGTTATTGTAATTTCTGTCACACTTGTAAGGTTTTCATTTGAAGTCCCCTCGTATGACAGTCTATTTAAAATTACTGTGGTGACATTGAAACATGTCAGTGTGTTTTGTTTATTTCGGATGAAAGGATTCATTGTGATACTTCATTATATGTTTAACTTCTTTCTATAGTATCTGCCATGGACCGATATGAGGTAGACAGCGGTAAACGGATAGAGGAAGAACATGTTTACAAGAGAAGAAGAATCGGCATAGTGAGAACGGTTCACATGATCATTATGAACAAAGAACACACGATTAAGTTGAGAGAAGTCGGTGAGCAACAGATGATGATGAGGGACAAAGGGAAGTGACTCCGAGAAGTTGCGTATCACGTGACACGAGTTGTGTGGTACACGAAGTGGAGAGGGCGAGACAGAATCAGTCTTGCCAGGGTCTTTGTACAAGACGGTTGTGAAAGTGAGTGCAGAAGTCAAGCGACATGAAGTCGACATTACTCCAGGGTTGCAAAGATACTTCAACCTGAGGCCAGAGTGCGTCGCCCAAGTCGAGTGGCTGATTATACAAGCCTGTTACGCTCGACAATCTGTACGCCGAGTGAACGGCAGTTGAGCTCAGCACACGCCAGGTCAAGCCAGGCCGTAAGTTGGTGATTAGCGATAACTATCTATTGTGTAGGAGATAGTTTACAGCGTTGAATTTTAGGTAACTTGATTTAGAATCATCGCATGTCAGCCCACACCTGTTGGTAATTGATTGTATAACGGCGGCGATGACTTTCAAGAATAAACACTGACCACAATGGCGAGGACACTGGTTTGTTTGATATTCTCCGTTGTTACATGTTCCTGCTTACAACTGTCCTTGTGGCTGAATAGACAAGCCGGTAATCAGCTACTTGGCAAGTGGGGGATCGAATATAATAAAGCAGGAGCACCAAAAATAAGAGTTACCTTCAAGAAAATTCGGTAACATTCAGACAGAACAAGGAAGGTCACCTTGGACGCCATTTGCAATTTTGAATGAAGGCGTCAACAAACAAGTTCAACTATCAAAGCGTGGTGTGAATATCGCTTTATAATACAAACATTTAAGCCACAACGCTGAACACAACAAATTAAATACCAATTTTGACAAATATTGACCCTGGCTGAGAAAACGTTAGAGTTGTGAACTCCGAATAAACTCTCAAAGACATTCACGAGTGTCAAGAACTAAGTGTCAATAAGTCTAGAAAGAAAGACTCATTAATTACCTGGAGACATTTAACAATTGAAAAGAAAAAAGAGTCAAGAAAGTGAACCCACAAATACAAAGACAGCACATGATCAGTTGTTCAAAGTGCTAACAGACAGTCCTGTCAACAGTTAAAACGCATCATATAGAGAATATATCAAAACAACGATGATGGCTGAATTTTGACTGAAATCTCGCAACTAGTTATATGAGTAGTAAGGAGTGCGACAACTGAGTCGATTTTGGGGGACAATCAAAATTTCAATCAAATATTTCAAGACGACAAAGATGATCACAACTACAAGTGGAAGAAGGGTAGAAACCATCTAGCAGTCGTATACCAAGTTATTTTCATCTGGATTCAAGAATCATACTTTTTCTAAGACATTTTTCCAAAATTCATCTTTAGTCTCCAACCAACATGGAACAATTTAAACAACCGAAGTCAACATATTGATTCAGTCCGGAACAATAACACAACATCACCACAGTGAATCTACATTATATTAAAGTTTTCCATTCAAGTTACAGAGAAGGCCAGAATTTCTCGACAGAACTATCTGAAGTTTGATCCTACGTCAACTATTAACACTCAAGACCTCGACTACTGGAGGAAGATGCCGGACCAGTGAAGAACCACAACACAGCAACAGCAACAAGGCATCAGGCGAGTGAAATTGTCTGACTGTGTATGTATCATTTTGTGCGGCTGGTTAGAGTGGATATTTGGTTATTTTCTCCACAGGTTTTTGTCATTTTTCTCCATTACAGGTGTTGAGCTTGCATCAAGCAAAAACATTGAGATAATTTATGAATTAATTCAAGATCTCAATAAGAATTCTCAGTGACCAAAAACAAGATCCACGAGTATCACACATATGTTCTGAGTGTTCCAGTGCTGATAAATTAAGATAGTATACTTCATATAGACACTCATAGTATACATCACCTATCATTTCTGGTGTAATATTTAAAACCCTGTGACACCACGATAACGTTACACAAAGGTTACTTCTAGTTGTGAGTATCATTTAATAACGTCACAACGATAAACTCTAAATAAGCACACCATCAGTCACCATTTAACCAAAGACAGCATATGCTAGATACTATTAATACCTTGGGCTGCTAAGACATCACATTCGTAGCAGAGTAGTTGAGCATATCTAACAAACATGTCATCATTACAAGACTTCATAGCCATGGGAGAGAAGTGTGGCAGGACAGGGCCTGACCTAGCAGCATGGGCCAAACAAGAATTAAAAGAACATCAAGCACAACAACGTGAAGAGAGAGCAGCTGCAAAGGAAGCCAGGGAGGCACAAGCAGCGATAGATAAAGAAAAAATGGAGGCACAAGCAGCGATAGATAAAGGAAAAAGAGAGGCACTAGAGAAACAAAAAGAAAATGAACTGGCAATAGAAAAGGGAAAAATAGCTTTAGAGAAAGAAAAACTTGCCTTTGAGAAAGAGAGACTGGCAACAGAGTTATTAATTAAAGACAAAGAGATTGAGGGCAACTTAAAGGTGAGGACACTAGAGAAAGACAAAGACGCAGAGATAGCCCAGACAAAGGTAACAGCAAAAGCGTTAGATCCTATTAAACGATATAGCGGGCTTATTAGAAACTTCACGCAAGGGGATTCCATATCGGCATGGGTAACAAACTTGGAACTGTTAATGAACCACTATAAAGTTCCATCTGAAGACTGGGCCATACTCTTCCACAGGCATTTGGCCCTTGAGCCCTTAAAAGTGGTGAAGGTGATACCTGAAAACCTTCGCACTAACTACACATACGTCAGAAACCGAGTTTTATCACATTTCTCACTAGACCAATCAGGATTACGAACCAAATTTAGAACCTTAGCACCAAAAGCCAATCAAAATTTTCTAGATTACGTAGCAGAGACAACGTCACTCTTTGATAAATGGCTCAAAGCTGCCGACATAGGGTCGGACTTCAATAAACTACGTGATCTCATGGTTCGAGACAAACTAATTTCCTTAGTTCCAGCAGAAATGGCAACATTCCTAGTAGAGAATAAGTGTACAACGGTAGCAGAAATGGAAGCCAAAGGCGAAGCATTCTACAACGCCCATAGGGATATTTTCTCAGAAGGGGCGCAGCCAGACTTAGTGATAGGGGCAGCAGCCAATGTGTCCAACCAAAGATATGATACAAAACCAAATAAATTCCAACAATATGGCCCACAATATCGAGGAAGAGGACCATATTACAAGAGTGAGAACGCACAAAGGGAACCACAGAGAGTCAAAAAAGGCAACTGGATACAATGTCCTTATTGCAAGATACAACACGGCTCTCTGGAAATGTGTGATAAGAACCCGGATTATGACACGTATCTTCATAAATTAACATTTAAAAAAAACTTAGCAAGTACGCAACGTATAAGAACAAGGTGAAGTGCTATGTCTGAAATACGTATGGACATGTAAGTAGACACTGTAAGATTAAAAAGATTTGGAAAGATGCCAGAGCAGCATTCGTAATTACCAACAGTTCATCAGACGAATATGAAGAGACAAACGCAGTGAACATGCAGACTAAAAGAAACGACAGTAGTAACCAAAAAGGAGCAACACAGGAATACTCAAGTAGTGACAATTACACTTCAGACACAGACAATCCACCTACATGGCTAACAAAAACAGAAAAGACACTAAGGGCAGTTGCAGGTGCCGCACAAAAATATCTCCCGGATATTTCCGGAGGAAGAAGAAAATATACCTCAACCGATAAAATCAAAAAAGAAGGTATAAGCTTAACAGAAGATGAAATAGAAACCAAAAGACAAAAATTAAACAAACATGATATCCTAAGATAACATCTAACGATACATTGAGCTGCACATAAACAATTACAATTAGATCAATGACAGTTCAATGTAATAAACATATTTATTTTATCCCATTATAAAACTGTGATAATAAGTAAAGTAACTTTCACGGATATTCTATAAATATCTTATTATTTTAATTAGTTTGTTTAGGATACACAAACGGTAGTACCATACACATTGAGAACACAATAATGTCACAAGACAATGATATTACCTGGTTAACAATAAGAAAAGAAACATCTCTTTAGACATACATTCAACATTTAAGTTACTTACCATCTCATATTATCTTGTTATGCACTTAAACACATGCATATACAACTAAATACATTACTATACACTAAATACACAATCCACAACACTACATACACAATAAAAACAACAACTTTTTAACTTCAGTACATAAGAAAGATACTATACGGTAATGAGATAATTTAAAACAAGTATAGTCAGAGTACATTAAAGGTAACAAGGAGACACAGTTATCCAAATATTACTTAAAACTCTGAACTGCCGTATTGAATGAGTACAGATACCAGCAGTCAATTTGACATTGTACTTAATTAATTAGTGAGAGTCAGATATGTACATATTTTTTCCATTTTTTATAATTACCAGAATGCACAGAAGATGAATGAAAGAGTTGTGGAACCGTGCAAGCACCACCGTAAATCCATCCAGATAGCTGGAAAAGGAAGCATTCCAGGTCTACAATCCTAGGGCGCCAAAACAGCACAAACCAGCTAGCTGAAAAGACCAGCCCAGGTTAAACAAGTAGGACAAACCACACCCATGGTTAAATAACTGAGTAATAGTAGGTTTATTGATGGGTAATATGAATTCATCTGTCATGCTGCATATTCCATCAGTCAAATGTAAATTATCACATTACATATTCCATCGATCAGATGTAAATTATCATATTCCATCGATCATATGTAAATTATCAGATTGCATGGTCCATTCATTATGAGTAAGCGATCAGCCATTCCAGGTATAACAGCCAAGTTGCAGATACCAAGTGAGAGAAACCTACGGTATCGAAAATAGAACATAGCATAGCTGAGAATTGAGAATATTACAACAGACGACAACAATATCAAGCACAAGTACAACGAGAACACTGATGTCATCAAAGACCTAATGATGTCGACACAAACTACGGTGATTAGGTCTGAAGGAACGGCAAGCCATCATAGACCATGGTATAATCACCTAGAAACATATCATCACACATATTACAATGATAACAATACATCGTTGTGCCATTGTGAGATATAATTTTTCATACACATTATTATTCATGTGAAAATTTTCTTACATATGCAGAGTGTGGGAGTACTTAATAGTTGATCTTTTGCAGCAAGAACACAAGACAAGAGAAACACCAACCAAGATTAAGCAAGAGACACAAATCATATAGTATAACAATGGTGGCAACAAGAATAACATTAAATGACACGGTCAAGAAACAAATGTGCAACAAATGACACGAGTGGATGGTAGTAGTTAATTTTAATATTGATACTACAACATATAAATATAAACACTTTGATAATGTAAATCAATGTCACATTTTTAATTTGCTGTCAGTGTATAATATTGCATGAATATCTCATATATGTCAATGGAATTTATTGATGATAATTTTATTCATTGATTGAAATATTCCATAATAGAGATGATCATGCATACAAATGTACATATATATTAAGGTACATCTCCATTGTTCAACACTGAACGAGTCTAGCATACCAACATAAGGCTAAAAGAGGGCATTGGACTGGAATGAAGAAACATAGAGATGGAAACATTTCACCAGAAAAAAGAGCGCAAGTAACAGAAAGCGGTTCAACATCAACCAGCAGGGGAGATTGAAGATCAAAGTATTATAAACTTTGACAAACACAAAGATATTGGTAAATGAGTCTGCAAGATAGATCTATATCGGCATTAAGATGAACTTGCGGTTATAAGACGAAAAGACATCTTTTACGAAGAAGAAGTAATCACCCTAGACAACTGAAATATAAGTAGACCGCAAGCAGACAAGGGCTTATGTAACAACCGCATCTATGAGTATTAAAGGATTACGTCACACGGTAGACCCAAATGACAACTGAGAAGTACAGCTGTACAAAAGTCATGTACATATTGCTCATATTCCACGATACCATTGATAAATAATAATGTAGATGGTAATGGTACCTATTAACAATGCATATCCCCTCATTCGGGTGTAATGGCCTTGATAGGTTTGAGGTTGCTTGTCTATAGGGCAAGTGAGGGACTACTATGGTGAGGCCACGGGACCTTATGAAGCTCATAGTATGTTAGATCAACCTCCCCCCCCCCCCCCCCCCTATAGGTTAGCTACATGTCGTCTGCGCGGAAAGTAGATTGATAGGGCATGCCTGAACATAATAATAATTTTTTTTTCTTTTTGTGCATTAGTTAATGGAATGCCATGCTATCATATTATCAGACAGAATAAGGTCGTGGAAGTACAACAATATAGTATAGAGTAATAAACTGACTACTCATATCGCTTCATGTCATGGGATTGAAAAACCAAATAGACTGTGAAAATGGCTACACCATTTTCAAAAAATGGGGGGGGGGGGCATAATGCCATGGACCGATATGAGGTAGACAGCGGTAAACGGATAGAGGAAGAACATGTTTACAAGAGAAGAAGAATCGGCATAGTGAGAACGGTTCACATGATCACTATGAACAAAGAACACACGATTAAGTTGAGAGAAGTCGGTGAGAAACAGATGATGATGAGGGACAAAGGGAAGTGACACCAAGAAGTTGCGTATCACGTGACACGAGTTGTGTGGTACACGGAGGGGAGAGGGCGAGACAGAATCAGTCTTGCCAGGGTCTTTGTACAAGACGGTTGTGAAAGCGAGTGCAGAAGTCAAGCGACATGAAGTCGACATTACTCCAGGGTTGCAAAGATACTCCAACCTGAGGCCAGAGTGCGTCGCCCAAGTTGAGCGGCTGATTATACAAGCCTGTCACGCTCGGCAATCTGTACGCCGAGCGAACGGCAGTTGAGCTCAGCACACGCCAGGTCAAGCCAGGCCGTAAGTTGGTGATTAGCGATAACTATCTATTGTGTAGGAGATAGTTTACAGCGTTGAACTTTAGGTAACTTGATTTAGAATCATCGCATGTCAGCCCACACCTGTTGGTAATTGATTGTATAACGGCGGCGATGACTTTCAAGAATAAACACTGACCACAATGGCGAGGACATTGGTTTGTTTGATATTCTCCGTTGTTACATGTTCCTGCTTACAACTGTCCTTGTGGCTGAATAGACAAGCCGGTAATCAGCTACTTGGCAGTATCCACCTGATGAGATACGTTGAGATATGCCAGGCAATAAATTGTGCCACATATTTTTTGCGTCTTCTTTATTCAAATTCAAACATGATTTCTCATAGTCGTTGATGCACATATTGTCATGCAAATGTTTTAGAGCCACACACCTCATATATACCTGGCAGTTAGTTTTCAGATTTAGTTTATATGAGTTTTTATGTCCATTAGGTTTTTTGTCAGTGACTCCGCCAGAGTTTATGCTTAGAAACAGATCAGAGAAAGAAGGACGGAAGCTACTAACTCCAGCAATGATAGAATCATCCGATGGATCAGACGCCGAGTGGACGCCTGCTCTGGAGAAGCCAAAGAGACCTCAAGGTAAACACAGTTGCTGCCATGTTATTCATGCACTATGTATTGTTGCTTCTTATATGTTTTTATGTGTTTTAAAATTTGTTTGGGGGGGGGGGGGGGGGGGAGTTGGAGAGAAAAAGAAAGAGGTTCTTTGTTTGTAGCAAGTGCTTCAACTTGTTCTTATATTCTATGATTCTATGCTGTGTGGTGTTGGTCATTATGTCTGTCCACAGCCTTCTGTCATGTGTACTGCCAATCTCTTCTGATGCCAATGTTCCTTCATGCCATGTTGTCAAACTGCCCAGCATCTTGTCTCTCGTTTTCCCCCCTGCTTCTCCTCTCCTCCAACTTTCTCAATACGACCTACTTCAACTTTCCCCTTCTCATTACGTCTCCAAAAAATGTGGACTGTCTGCTTCTGATGTGAGTAATTAGTTCTCTCTGTGAGTTAACTTCTTTCAAGATATCTTCATTGCTCTTTCTATCCATCTATGGTGCTCTCATCATACTTCTATAAAACTATGTCCCCGCAGCTTTCACATAATTCCTCACTGTCTGCTAATTGTCCATGATTCACTGACATACAATCGCTTGATCTAGCTCTTGAGACCTCTTTTTCTCACCTTCGGTGACAATGATGTATTATAAAGAATATTCATCTTTTGAAATGCTGCTTTTGATTGAGCCATCCTACATATAACTTTTTAAATGCATCTTCAATCAGCTGTTATTAAAGTACCTAAATATTTAAATACATCGATTTACTTCAAACTGGTGATTTCACATTTGTGAAGACATTGTCTTTGTAATTACCATTACTTCTGTTTTTCTGTTATTCAATGTCCTTTGTTTTGACTTTCAACTAACTCCATAAAATACCTCAACATCGTGATATGATCATCAGCAAGGGACACCATAACCTCTTTACTTTCCCCCACACTCATCTCTCTCTGTCTCCCCATCTCTTTTACTCTGCTTCTCACTTTTCTCTGTCTGTCTGTCTGGAAGCGGGAGAAGAAAAGTTGGAGATGGATGATGAGGTGAATATGTCCTCCAGGTTGATAAATTCCATTGACAGCATGTTAACGTATTCACTGAATAGATTATATTGTATGCACCAGTATCATAATGTCATGCATATAATCTATTCCTATAAAAAGTGAACCAGAGAAAACGATTGTTTGCACCTCCAAAGAAGGCATCTTTAAAAGACAACAAAAAGGCAAAAGTCACAGGACCAACAAAACGAAAGAAACAGGTAATATAATATGTGGAGAATCATTATAGTAATCCTACACCAGATAATAGTCAAGTGGTGTTAACTTTACATCAGTGAGAGGATTTCCCTTGTTATAGAAGTCAGTTTGTTTATAGGTGTACAACTGAAGACTATTATTGGTAGACATTGTCCAATATGTACAGGTACACAACATGGACACATTTCACTGAATTATCACAGCATAATCATCTTTTGTATTACTTTCTGTTCATTTGGTTTTGGGTGTATCCGTAAGTGTTCTAGTCTCGTCCCGTACATCACACATTGAGAATCTCCACACAGTGCATGAATACTCTAGCCTCCAAGATCTGCATGTATTTACCAGAATCACATGCTATAAATATTTGTTTTGGGAGTGGGCTGTCTTACCAAATTGGCCTTCATATGTCTCCCCAGATCCCCATCCATGGTGTTCTGGGTGAATTCAGTTGATGATATTCCTCCATACCACCATCTTGGACCATTAAACATAATTTCTCTCGCTCTGTACCCTCTACCACTGATCTTACCAGTCATGTTTGTTCATAAAAACTCCTCTCCTAATTTTATAACAAAACAACATCGCCTCTTTCTTCTAGTTTCTAATGTGTTGCTTTCATCAGCCTCTTTCAGGCACTCATTGTTACTCTGTCCATCCAAGGTGTTCACAACATTCATTTCAGAAACATCTTTGTGGCCTCCTAGCTCTTCCTGTTATTTTTTATTCACGTTCCATGATTTACTGCCATACAGCAGGACTTGTTCCATGTAACCCAACTTGTTGGATGTCATACCATAAGCCATTCAGCTCCATTTTTGTAGTAGAAAAGTTAACAAGTAAAGTAGCTAGCAGCGATACCTGACTACTGTAATAGTTCTTCTTCTTCTTTTTCTTCTTCTTTCTTCTTCTTCTTCTTCTTCTTCTTCTTCTTCTTCTTCTTCTTCTTCTTCTTCTTCTTCTTCTTCTTCTTCTTCTTCTTCTTCTTCTTCTTCTTCTTCTTATTTTTCTGCATTTGTTTCCTATGTGTCCATTCTGACATGAGTCATGAACAAGACAGAGACCTTCACTGGTCCCCCAGGGTTTGTCTTGAAGAGTCTACAATAGGTGAAGTTGTTGATGAGGTATATGTTAACTCCCTGACTCTTGAAGACTGAGGATTGGTTGGTTGCTAGCTCTGTGAGTGGTTGAGCAATATGCTCATGTAGCCTGGCATTATCATAAAGTATAGCTTTTGAGCAGTCTAAAGTACAAGTCTCAATCTGTTGTGTTGATTACGGTAACTCTCTTTGTTCAACTATTTTACTATCCAAGCATGTTTTCTTGACAAAGTTAAAAGCTTGGATATTGTTAGCCTGAACCATAAGAGTATTCAATAACATGTGTGTTAATTACCTAGTTATTCTGTTATCCTGTGTTTGACTGCAACAAGACCTGTTGTACCACTTTAAATCGGCATGTGTCTGAATCAGTTTGGAGAAACTGATAGAATTGGTCATATGTGATAGATAGAACAATGAGAAAAAATTAGACAAATGTATCCATAAAATAATGACACAACACAAGAAATGTCAGTTCTAGAGAAGTGCAGTAATGAGCAATGCTATGTTTTGTTTCCTCAAAAAGAGAATTCTTCACAGTCTGCACATCAGTGCCTGCAATAATATGATAGTCACCAGAAAAATACAATACTGTAACTGTTGATATGACTTGTTGTGCTGTTGGACATAACATTGCAGCTACTATAACAGTGTTATAGAGAACAAGGCTGCTGTATACAATTGATGGCACGTGTCGATAGATAACAAAGTCCAACTTGACGATGTATTCAAGTTTATTTGACATCAGTTTATAAAAATACCGTCCAGATGAAAATAATACCCCTTGTTCTTATAGACGGCTAATATGGAAGACTCCTTACGTCAACGCGTGAGCAACCCTAGTTACCTAAAACTAATCGTGCTCACGCGTTCACAAATCAATTTCCCCATTTTGCACAGCATCTATTAACTCACCAAATCCCCAACAGAGATGGTGCTCTGTTACATTCCTTCCTATCCTCAACAAGACTTTTTCTTAAAAAGTCTTAATCCCTAACCTACTCACCTAATGTATTTCTCTTAACCCGCTTATTCATCCTAAACTAACCCTTTATTACCCAGTGAGTTTTAGTTATTACTCTTTCTATTCCTAAGAGTCTATTTGTCTACTTATATCTTATAGCAAACCGCTATGTTTCTTCACAGACCTTTGTGAAGTCATACTTCTTCGTTTATGTATACAACATTTCATTTTTTTAAAACAATTTATAAGGAATCTATCTAGATATTTCATTTCATATATACATATGTTCATCAAAACCGTTGGTATATAAACACAATTGGAAATTTGTCGTGCGTTATGCAACCTCTCATATCCTCTCAACATCAACAAAACAACACAGGATAGACAGAAAAGATGGGGTGCGCACCCAGATATAAAAATATAAATAAGTAGTCAGAAAGCAATCACATTTACCTCCCTTGCAATCACAAAAACTTTATAAATAAAGTTTTTTTTAAAAACGCATCCTATAATCCATGAATATATACTTCTGTTTGTTATAAATTAAGTCGATCCAAAATTTCTTCCTTATATACTCAATATTAATATTTGTGCTGCCATCCACAACCATTAACGACTATATTTCCCATGGCTCATGTTCAATCATTATTAAACCATAAAAATAATATTGACAATGTTCATTTCTTATGAACATACTTTAAACCAATTAACGCTGCTTATCACAGCTCCTATATTTACCCCCTCACATCCCATTATAACCATCCTTGTTCATGGGAGTATCTAACTTTGTACTAAACCATATGTGCTGCTATCTACAGCCTCATTAATGTCCACTCTCAATTAACTACTCCTTATATTCTCATTGATGCTGACTAACGCAGCCTCTTTTTATACCACCTATAGACGTTAGTCACGTTAACTTCTTCCTTAATGTAACATGGCATCTAATCCATATATTTTCAATTATTGCTGACTTAATGCAGCTCCTATTTCAACCCCCCAGAACCATATATTTCTACTAACTTTTATTTGTGTAGGATCCATTATAAAACCCCGTCATCCAAGCATGGCATGTGTTTCTATATTACATAGCCACCATGTAATTAACCTCCCCTATTCCAAAAAACATTAACGCTGACTGGCGCAGCAGCCTGCTTACTAGCACAAGACCAAAGTTTTTGGTACTCATGTTTATTAAAACTTATTACTCACAAGGAGAATGTGTCTCTCTTCTAGTCCTCAGTCGTTTGTTAACTATTTTCTGAACGAAGGGTTCTCCATAAGGCTCCGTCTTATTACTCTTACTAATTCTATTCTATATTCAGAACAAACTAATAACGATTTTCTTGTTAACCAAGTCTTAACAATCATCAAATTAATATGGTGAACTCAAGTCAAAATAACTGAAAGCACAAGTTACAAAAGTAATTAAACCAAGCGTAATCCAAACAGAACTCTTTCCCCCCAAATATTGTCACATATATGGTTTTATCCCCAACATAATGTACATAGTCACATTATCACCAATTTAAATCAATATAAACAATAACGGTCTCTTTAACGGACCGCTAAATTACCCTAAAATAAAGAAAACAACAAGTCTTCTTCTAAAATCAAATAATAACCATTTCACAGAACCAATTCAATCAAAAATAATACACTACATTATAAATGATGCAATGCATTATACTCTACGAAAACCTAACTTAACACATCTGTAATCTACAGCTACTATATATAGGAAGACTGCTTTGTCTTCCAACACAGGTCAGGCATTTTAAATCCTCCTAACAAAATTCTCCTGCAATCTGCATACTATCCTATCATTTTATTTATCATATCTCCATTTTTCAATAATGATAGATTTCTCTCGATAATTGCCATTTCCATATCAATGTCCTTATTACCCCGAGGAGAACTCAACATATCCTCTTTTATACTACCATTTTCGTCTTTATCAGTTTCTGATTTTTCATCCATATATTGTTCTTCTGTACTTACATTCTCGGCGGCCTCTAATTTTTTTCTTTCTATATCTAACCTGATTTTTCTATCTTGGCTTCTTAATGACCTTTCCAACAGTGGCATTTCTTCATCACTTGATGAATTTTCTCTAATTCGCTTTTGTCTTTTAACTTCTCTGTCTCTCTATCCTCCTCTTTACTGCTTGCCTGGTATTTTTAAATGGGGCAGTTATCTCCTCCATAGAATCAACACCATTATAATCATCGTACGTATTCTTTTCTTCCTGCATAAAAGTTTTAGGTATTGTTTCCTCTTTATCGTAAGTATCTTCATAAACTGGTGTTGTTAATACTTGATTGTGTACCGGATCTTTACCAAAATCTGAGGGTATTGTATATTTAACTCTTCTGACGAATTGTCCATCTGAGTATAATCCGTCTTAATAATAATAATAATTATTATTATTATTATTATTATTTCGCTTCTCTTATCTTCATCTCGTCTTAAATGCTCCACATGTGAACGCGCTACATGTCCTGTTATTTGATTCTTGATAGTATATGATACTGGACCCAATTTTTCTAAAATGTAATATCCTGGAATCCAATGAGAATCAAATTTAGAGTTTCTTCTATGCTTCTTATAGTAAACTCTGTCGCCTACCTAAATTCTTGTAGTTGAGTATTTTTATCTGCGTACTTTTTCTGTCTTTCTCTAGCTTTAATTATATTACTTCTTAACCTTACATGTGCCTTGTGCATTTCCTGTAAAATCATTTCTTGGAAATTCTCCCCCATATATTTCCGTTTAGGTTTTAACAGATTGTCAATTGGGTGTATTGGTTCTCTTCCGTATAGCAGGTAAAACGGTGAAAATCCTGTTCCTTTGTTTTGGTGCGTTCGTATCGCCCCCAGTGCTGGTCCCAGATAAAGGTCCCAGTCCCTAACATGTTCCTCTACATTTTTTGCTGATATATTGTATAACGTCCTACGTTGTCTCTCGTTTTTCGCATTCGAAGAAGGTCTATAATAATAAGTTTTTATGTGGGCAATATTTAAATCTTGTAGTAATTTCTCAAACTTTTTGTTTACGAATTCTCTTCCATTATCTGTGAGTACTGTCTGTGGGCAACTAAACCTTGGTATATATTCTTGTAGGAAAATATTAATAACAGAATCAGCGCTCTTATCTGGAATTGGATACACTTCTGGCCAGAGACTATAGCAATCCACAATATGAAGTAGATATACATTCCCCGATAACGTTTTTGGATGAGGACCTGAAATATCTAAGCTCACCTTCTGCATTGGGAACTGAGGAATATCCGTATCTTGTAAGGGACATTTAATTGTTTTCATATTTCTTAACCTACATTTCTCACATTCGTCAACATACTTATAAATACTCTTAAACATGTTTGGCCAATAATACTTTTTCTTGAGAGCTTTGCACAATTTATCACGGCCAAGATGTCCATTTTCATCATGATATGCTTTTAAAACCTTGTTTTCTAACTGTTTCGGAATGTATTTCCTCAATTCTGCCTCTTCAGTTTATTCATTCATATAGTATAACTGTCCATCTTACTGCAATTCAATAAATTTTTTTGTAAAAGTAATTTCGGCTGTTCCTTTCAACTTTTGTTTGATTTATATTACTTTCGGATCTAGTTCTTGTTCTTCCTTCATGTCAAAATGTGGTAATTGTGGACCCTCTACTATTTGTTCAAGATCTTGTTCTGTCTGTGAGCTTTCAAAATTTTCTCTAGTCAACATGGCCGAATCCAATATATTTAACTGCCAGTTTCGGTCGTCTCTCTCTGGCTCTCCCTCATTCTCATTATCTTCAGATATCTCAGATTATGGAATTCTGGACAATAAATCTGCACAGGTATTTTCTTTACCGGAAATATATTCGACTTTTGCGTTGTATCCTTGTAAGTTCAGCGCCTATGTCTGTATTTTTCTGTTTTGTACTGGGGCTTCTAATAAAGATTTTATTGGCATGTGATTAGTTTTAATGACGAAATTTGCGTTATGTAAATAATAATCAAGTTTTTGAAGGGCATAGTGGATAGCATATGCCTCCTTCTCAACTGTCGACCACTTCTTCTGAGATTTGCTAAGTGTGTGTGACAAAAAGTAGATTGGTCTCTCATTTCTAACTCCTGGTATTCCTGTATTTTCACCTTCATATGGTTGCGTTAAACATGCCCCTATAGCTTTGTCCGAAGCATCTGTATATAACACCAATTGTTTGTTTAAGTCTGGATGTGCCAAAAGTGGAACCGTTGTAAAGCTGTTTTTTAAAAAATCAAATGCTTTCTGACAATTTTCAGTCCATTTAAATCTTGCGTATTTACAAGTCAGGTATGTAATGGGTTCTGCTATCTCAGCGACGTTTGGAACGAATCGACGATAATACCCGGCCATACCGATAAAAGCCCGAACTTCTCTTATATTGGTTGGAGCAGGTAATTCTCTAATGACTTTAACCTTATCCTGATCTGGTTTAATTCCTTCTCTATTAATGATGTACCCCAAATACTTAGTTTCTGTTTTAGGAATTCGCATTTACTGAGTTTCAATTTAACGTCGTGTAATTTTAGTCTATCAAATACCAACTTTACGTGTTTCAGGTGGTGCAGTCTCCTGCTGTGTAGATTAAAATGTCATCTATGTATGCTAATGCAAACTTTTGTAAGCCCTCCAGTACTTGATTTATTAACAGCATATAATGAGAAGGCGCCGTCTTGACCCCATAAGGCATTCGTAAAAATTCGAAAGAACCTGCGTGAGTACAGAAGGCACTTTTCTTCTGAGCATCCGGCGGCATAGGGATACACCAAAATCCTGACCTTGCGTCTAGCGTAGTAAAGAAGGTAGACCCATTAAATAACCCCAAAATATCATCAATCACCGGCAATGGATATGCCACATTCTTGGTGATTTTGTTCAGGGCCCTGTAGTCGCAGCAAAATCTGTGACTACCATCCTTCTTGGTCACTATGACAATCGGAGATGACCATTCTGACTTAGATCTTGTTATGATTCCCGCTTTTAGCATATCTTCTATTGCTTTTTCTACTATCTCTCTATTCCTTAGAGGAGTTCTATATGGTTTCAAACTAATTGGTGGATGATTTCCTGTGTCTATTTCCATAGTAACTGTCTTAGTCTTACCTAACTCCAAGTCATTAATAGCAAAAATATCTTGATTTTTTCTTACTAAGTCTTCTAATGCTTCTTTATACTCTGGCGGAGCTTTTAATTGTGATAATAACTCTTGTTCTCTCTTCAAAGATGACGTTGTTTTTGTCTACTGAATGTACTTGAGATGGATATTTTCTGAATGCATGGATCAATTCATACTATACTATCCGCAGTATTACTAAATAGACTAAAACCATATTCAGAAGACATATTAGGTGACTACCAGGCGGGTTTTAGACAAAACAGATCAACAATATATCAGATATTTATCTTACAACAAATAGCCGAGAAACATTGGAAATATAAAAGAGATCTCCATAAAATTTTTGTGGATTTTAAAAAGGCTTATGATAGTGTCCATAGGAATAGTCTATGGAATGCTATGCAGGAATTTGGAATACCGAGGAAGTTAATCAGCATGACCAAACTATGCATGAAAGATACTTATAATATAGTAACATATAAAGGCAGGAAATCAGACCCCTTCCAAATAACATTTGGCTTGAAACAGGGTGATGCACTATCGCCGCTACTCTTCAATCTGGCTCTAGAGAAAGTTGTAAGGAAGATAAAGGAGGAATGTGATATTGGAGGAACATCCAAGCTGCTTGGTAATGCAGATGATATAGATATTATAGGGCAAAGTGAACAAAAGACATTGGAAATATTGACTCACTTAAAGGGAAAAGCCCAACAGATGGGGCTGGTTATCAACCAAGATATATGGTAATTTCAAGAGACGGAATGGCAAAAAACTCTGGCCACATACAAATAGATAATATGACCATTAAAAGAACGGAAACATACAAATACCTGGGTACAATCTTCAACTGCTCCAACATCATAAGGGAAGAAATACAAACTAGAATCAACTCTGGAAATAAGATATACTATGCACTACAACATCTACTAAAATCAAAGGCGCTATCTCGTAACACCAAGATCACAATATACAAAACACTGATCAGACCAGTTGTGCTGTATGGCTCTGAAACCTGTAGTACAACGAAAGGAGACGAAGCCTTGTTACAAACCTTTGAGAACAAAATTTTAAGACACATCTTTGGACCCATTAGGGATACACAAAGTGGAGAGTGGAAAAGAAGAAGTAACAAAGACATTTATGATATGTTTAAGTTCCCGCTAATCACTGGTATCATGAAGGCTAATAGACTGCAATGGCTGGGGCATATAGAAAGAATGGATGATAATAGGGAAACAAAACTCGCTTACACTCAGGAAATAAATGACCGTAGACCCCGAGGTAGACCAAGAAGACGGTGGAGAGATAATACATGTACAGACCTACAAGCACTTGGAATCAATGACTGGCAAGAGAAGGTCCACCAGAGAGACGAATGGAGACGGATTGTATTTGCAGCTTAAAAAGTCGCTTAAAAGTCGACAGGGTCGACTTCATTGCACCGGGTTTTATCCCATATGGCTCGGTCTCTTTCCGCAGCACGGAAAGTGTCGCACAAAGCACGAACTCCGTAGCTTTTAGCGACGACCCACAGGAGTCTCCGAAACATTTAACTCGTAAACCGAAGGGTGCGGCCCGGAATCAAACCCACAACCTTCGGAGCACGAGTCAAACGGCTTGACCACTTTGCCACAGAGACTCAAAGAACCTCATTGGCTCGGAAAGCTGAAGAAGAAGAAGATGGATCAATTCATCATTCCGTCTTTTCCCACTTCCTCTATTTCTATTTTGGTTATTAATAGGGCCTTCTGGATATTTATTCATTGGCAATCCTTCTTTAACTGTTGTTGCTATGTTGTTAAGATCAGGTACTATTTTTGCAATCACACACCCTCTATACAACGTAATGTCTTTCCCTGTGTTATTAAAAATCATTACAGGAAAACTGCTATGTCTATCTAATGTTACAATTCCGTCTGTGACTTCTAACCCTGATTCATCTATTATCTCTCTCTCTCTAATTCTGTTACTGTAACAGTTTGTCCTGTCGAAAAATACGGATTTTTTAAAATTTTTGCTTGTATCAGATTGACTGTCTGTGGTTTTAGAATCATAGATGTTTTTACTCTGACCAGGGCCGATACGTGCATGTCTTCCTCCAAGTCCACATAGACATCTTGATATCTCAACTTGTGTAAATCAAAATAAAGCCTTACACCATTTTTTATCAAAAAATCTCTACCTAGGATCATGTTCCTATTTAACTCTTTAACCACATGAAAAAGGTGTCTCACGTTTATTCCTCCCAATCTAAGGTTTATCATTGTTTGTCCAACCACTTCCATATTTTGTCCAGTAACCGAATGAAGGGTATCTTGATTTCCAAACATTTTGAAATTCTTTAATATAAGATATAAAAAAAATTTCCTTGATCACACTAACTTGCGCTCCTGAATCAATCAATGTTCTAATTTTAAATTTACCTATTTCTATAATGCATCAACTGGGATCAATCATATTCACTGAAAACTGTTTTATCTCTCCAAGTTGAGGCCATTTTCTATATTCTCTATTTCTATTTGTCCTATTATATTTGCCATTTGGATAATTAATATATTCACTCATTCTTGGGACCTTTTTATTCTCCCTCCTACTGCAGGTCCTATTCAGTAAGTGGGACGCCAGTTTTCCTGCATTCTTGGCCTTGTAGAATTTCTCTGTCTGACTTCATAATTTCTACTTGGTCCACTGTTTCCACCTCTATTCTGTGCACCAACCTGAGCACGTCTGTTACCACAGAATCTAAAAGCGTGTCCCCTCTGACCACAGCTCCAACAAACCATATTTGTGCTATTTGCCGTCTCTCTTATAGGGTTTCTCGTTTGTCTTTCTCTAGCATTTTTATTATTATTTCCCTGCAGTGTCTGTATTTCTCCCCGTCATCTCTGTATTTCTCCCCGTCATCTCCATCCGTACCTCGCTTGTCCTATCTCCATGGGTTCTTCAATCCTCTCTTCTCTATTAGTTCCTATCTCTCGTCCTACCCTTAGTCTAAATCTTCTTCTCAAACTCTCCTCCTGTACAGCTATATCCACAGCCTGTGGTAATCTTGCAGGATTTTCCCTCATAAGTTTAAATTTAAGTCCATCTGACTTTATCCCATCAACAAAAATTCCAACCAGCATTCTCTCTACTTCCCCGCCTTGAACATTCTGCCCTATGAATGCTTCCTCTGCTAAATTAATCAGCCTGTCACTAAACAACTGAACACTTTCTCCATCATGTTGCTTAGCTTGTCTTAATACTGAGAAAGCATGTTGTGGATCTGTGATCTCCGCATACTTGTGGGCTAGATCATCCTTAAATTGCTCCCACGTCTCATCAGTTCCTGCTTCTAATTTTCTTCGAATATGATCAGAGACAGGCGATGCACTAGTCATATAAGCTAAATTTTTCTTATCCTCATCTGTAGCGTCCACTAGATAAGCATGCTTTTCAATGGATACAACCCATTTCTTAAAATATTTCGCTTGTCCACTAAACTTCTCGATGTCAACAGCTACGCTTTGCTGTTTCAGTATTGTATCTAATTTTGATATGGCCCTACCTACACCACCAAGCACCTGTCCTAAAGGAAGGTCCTGGGCTTCCATATTAAAATCTGAAATACAAAATACACCAGCACAACACAATATAATATGCCAATATATATTAATACAATATTATCCTAAACTAAACAAGTTCTATAACTTCTCAGCAATTTACACTATTATGTTTGTACTTTTTTCAATTGGTAATATTGTTAATATCGTTATTGTAAACTAACCAATTTCATAAGTTAATTATTATACTTGCTTCAATTCCTCAGTTATACACACTGTTCTGTTGTTTGCTCGATCGTTTCTTAGCTTAACAAACTGACCAGATGCCTGTCTTACGTTCCTGGGTAAAAATGACGTTAATGCTCACGAAATACAGTACAGCGTCCAAGAGATATGGCCCAATCGACAGATTAATGAACTATTTGACTGCCGGTTCTCGGTGGATCTTTGATGGAAAGCTTTTCTTCACTGAGAATTCGCCCCTAGCTGGGTTCTTGACTGCCGCCTTGGATGGCTCTTGATAAAAAACCTCTTCATTAAAACAATTTAGTTGCAGGGCTTCAAAAATTGCTTCGACTTTGGATGAAACTCGACAAAACGACTAGTTCAAATTAATCGCCATTCTGGAAAATTTTAATTTTACTGACTTGAGATAACTTGAGCAGTCTCAAAAATTTTACTGACTTGAGATAACCTGAGCAGTCTCAAAAATTTTACTGACCTTGGGTAACAGCCGACCTTGAGTGACCTCAAAAAAATTAACTGGGCTGAGGCAACGTTTGTACTTGTGTAAAGTTTAGCGTTATCGTGTCTTTGCTGTCCGATTAGACCTGATTATCCGGCTGCAGCTAGACAATTCTCACAGTAACGCCCCAGGTTTATAAGGTGGATGATGTATTCACCAGCGGCATCATCCAAGAGTGACGACGTGAAGCAGCAGTGAGTTATTCCAATTGGCTTCGAGTTCAGTAAAAATCACTGTACATCAAGTATCAGGCCACTGTATAACAATGACCCAGGCATGGCCACAGAACATCGGTACCTTAGTTAAACAATACTGAGTAGCTTGAGTA